>OY757189.1:74821002-74900088 GCA_963583895.1 Melanophora roralis | reverse complement strand
AAAATAGCACAGTTGGCAGCCCTACGGCTCTAGCTGCCTTAAAATTCTTACTATGAGTTTGTGATAGCTTGTGATATTTTTACCTCATTCTAACTAGAACGTACGTACTCAATACCATATTTTGGAATTGGTACTGTGATATATTCATCCCTTCATCAAATACTAAGAGACGTGAAAAATAATTTGAGCATATCCTCAGCACAATATAGCCAGATTACCTTCTTCGTATTTGAAGTATAATGTGCCTATACCTTCAGTTTGGTATTTTGCTCTTTTTTATAATATTCGAACTTTGTTTTGGCTCCTGAATATATCGATACCCCTGCACTCATGCCTTTCTACTTCTCTCCTCTTTCTGCTGAATAGACGTTTTCACTATCTTTCTTTTTCCCTATACTTTTCTTTTGAAAGGCATTTTGTTGCTAATTGCAAACCTGTCTTGTATTCTGCGTACTTCATTTCAGTAGAAGTACGTAGAGTTGGGCATAATCTTTCTTTTCAGTGAATCTTTCACAACCGGTCAGAAAGGTTAAAGGAAACAGTTCGTTTTTTTCGTTCATATTTCTTTTATGAAAGATGTTTTGTGTGAAAGATTTTCTGTGGGAAATATGAATGACCGACTGAAACAAGATGGAACAAAATGGTAATATTGAGTGTTAATTGATAAACAAGAAAAGAAAACTTTTATGTGATAAATAAGTTAAAAATATGTTAATAAATAAAAAATAAATGTGTGGGGCATGAAATACAAGAGATGTGTGTCATTAAAATAGTTATTTCATTATTGATAAAACTATTAATCTAATGAAGAAAATAGCTATATAACAATTGTGTGCCAAATGAAAAACTTTTTATTTTCGGCCACAGTGACAGACTATCGTTCAATTGAAATAGTTCTTTCATAACCGACGCAATTCTGTGTGAAACATGAAAGGTGAAAGATGAACGAAGAAAGGTTTGAAGAAACGAGTACAAACTATTTCTCATCTTTCCTTTTACAGAGTTGTTCAATTGAACTAGTTTGTTTATGAACGACACAACTCTAGAAGTACGACACTTCTGTTCGTAATATTGATTCCTCGGGAAGGGCTTCTGGTACCCAGTAAGTGATATTGCAGCTTGAACAATAAAGTTTGAAATATTTTGGCCTTGCGCTGCAACGTTATTTCGACAAGTGATTTTTTCTTAGAGTAAGCCATTGCTGTGCAGCTTTTCAAAGTAAAGCCTCTGTGCTGTGTCAGATCTTAAATTTTTCGTTTCATTTACACTGTCGTAAACATCCGGTAATGATCAAAATTGATGTTCGCTGTTCCCTTAATTAATTGTTTGTCTTTCACACTGCTGCGAACTACCATAATTTTCCCTAGGCCATAGGCTGCTCATTAAGGCTAAAATTTCCGATTGTTAGACCAAAAATGTTTTGCCTTTCGAATTTTGCATTAAAATCTCCTAGGATCTTCATGGTCAAGGAAGCGATCTTATTTTTTAGCGTTTGAAGATTATTAATTTGTTCTCTTCATCCTTGTCTTCGGTCGGGGCATAGGCAAAGATAAGACTAATAGAGAATTTGGCTTTTATTAGGATTGTGGTTAGCTTTTCATCTACCAAATTAAATCTGTATTGAAGGTGTTAAGTTCTTCGGCTGTGCTGTTGTGACACCATTCCAATTTTATTGATTTTATTTTAAGGCGGTTACATCGGCCTTATAGCTTTGGGAGGGCTCGTTAATCTTCTTCTTGTTTTTTTTCTAGTAGGTAAAGTTAAACAATGGTGTGCTGCTAAGCTCAAGTTTTATTATTTTTGTGGTCGAAGGCATGGCAAATGTAACTCACTACCTTTAATGGGCAGCACCCCTAGACGAAAAGGTTAGAGTCTGCAATCGAAATTGATGTAAAATAGACCAAGATTGGTCTAGACTTGGCTATGCTGGAAACAATCAAAGATGTTTTTTGGTATACAACAGCTCAGCTTTTAAGAGGAAGTCGCTTTTATAAAATGTTGCTTTGGTGATCCTTCTGGTAACCCTAGGCATGGCAGAAGTTTTCTTATTTGTTAAATTTTTATTAAACGTGGCAAACATTAACCCTGTTAATATATTAAATTTAACCTTCACTAAAGATTATACAAAATGAGACGATTTATATTAATAAAATTAAAATGCATTTAAGCCGGCTGAAATTAAATATCCTCGTTGTAGAAAAACATTTTAACATGTAAAACATTAGCGTTAAAATTTCCATGAAAAAGAGCTTGAAAATGCTAGTTTCTCCCTTGTTGGTTCCCACGTGTTTGTTCGCTGTTCTGTCCATTAAAACAATAAAATAATTGTTCGCTATTTTTTCCTTTACCCGTTAAGTTTCCTCTGCTTTTATTTCCTGCTTTTATAATTTTTTTATGTATTAATCTTGATGTTTTTGTTCTGCTTTTTAATGTGGTTAACTTTGTTTAAACTCCAATATTTTATACAACGTAATGCTGCTGTAATTTGTTGTGTTTTTTCTTCTTCTACTACATCCATTATATCTACAGCTGCAATATTGTGAGAGTTAGCAAAATGTTGAACAAATAAAAATAACATTAGCATTTCAAACAAATACAAAACAAAAGAAAAATAAAAATTAAAAACTTCATACTTTTTATGTATTAAATTGTATTCTTATTTAACCCTTCTTGAGTAGGTGCTTGTGAGTTTGAAGAATTTAAGTTATGAGTTTTGGCTTTCAAGTTTTAAGTTGATAAAAAACAAATGCAGGATAATTTCACTTTATAAAAAATTTGTTTAACTCACTTTTTAAATATTTCTAATAAAATATATAAAAGCTTTAATTTTTTTTGTTACTTATTTTAGATTAAAAAAAAAAAGAGCAACTTGGTATTTTATAACTTTGGCTGTAACTCAAGCCTTTTACACTTACATATAACTTAAAAAGGATATAACTCTCAGGGGTCAAAAGAAGATCACTTTTGTTCATAATGACCACTAGAAGAGTGTGGCGGGTAGGAACTTAAAAAGTTTAATGTTAATTATTATTGATCTTAAGACAGTATTGTAGTCAATTCTATTGACAATGTTTTAATAAACTTGATTCAAGTAATTTTTGATTGCCCTCAGTACCTAGGTTTTAGAAGAATAAAATATTGTTTGAAAAGAAAAAAAGTGTTGGTGTTGCGACATTAAAAAAAAAAAATAAAACGAACAAAAAGGGCTCTTGCAAAAATAGTAAATGTTCCATTAGCCGAACTCAGAATTGATCTCCAAGCGCTTCGATCTTCTGCGCTTCTTCTCCAATTTCTGACACCAAGTTTCTAAATATCTTCCTCCACTTGATTCTTCTATCGGAGCTTCGGACTTCTTGTTCTGCGTGATTCATTAAAGTTAATTTTTTTTAAAGGGATTTATTGACGTTAAAAGTAAAGTATTTTATTTTTTGTTGAAATATTTTTAAAATTTAGAAATTAAAAATCAATACAGAGCGCTATATCCGGTTTTTGCCCTAATTTTTAAAAATTTTTGAGAAAATGTTTGTGGGGAAGAATTAATGGGAGTTGGTCTTACATATCACCCGTGTAGAGGCATCTCCGGGGCAGTTTTAAAAGTTTTTATATAAAAATTTTAGAGAAAAAAAATAGTGGTAGTCGGACTGCGGGCATATCTCCGTCAATTTCAGGGCGATTTTGATGAATCTCAAAAGCAAAATCCTCGCAATTATACTTGATGTTTTGATACCGATCGTATAGTTTATGGAAATATTTAGGCGCTTTAGAAACTTGGTTTCAAAAGATAAACGGACAGATGGACATATCTAATCAAGTTTCCCATCTTTAAGGATCAATAAAATATATTCTTTATTTTCTGCAAATATTAAAGAAATTACAAACGGAATGAGAAACTTTTATATACCATTATCACTAATGGGAGGGATTCAATTGAAGTTATTGACTAGTTGTTATATTCCTCGCCCTTATTTGAAAAATATAAAGTGTTAATTGAACGAAACAATTTGGCAAAACTGCATTAAGCCCAAAAATTTTGTTTTCTTGTAGTGTTTTTAAAAATGAAAATTTCATTTTTTTGTTAAACAAATTCCTAAAGGGTTACTTAACAATATACACGCGCTTAACTCCGTTAAGTTATACGGCTGACAAAACATGCAATAAAATGCTTAATTTGCAACAAAATTGCAAATTTAAAAAACCCAAAATAAAAGAAGAAAAAAAATTTAAAATAAATATAAAAAACACAACAACAAATTGCAGCAAATAAATGATGTTAAAGCACTAATGTTTGTAGAAATGTTGCCACGCACAAGAATGACTTAATAAATGAACGAGGAAATTTGGGGGAAAAAAGCAAAAAAAGGAATTAAAAAGAGAAAAACAAACATGTTTATTTTCTCTTTGTATTTGTATATGTGATAAAGTCATCATGAAGATGTTATTTTAATTGTCACAAAGTATTAAATAGAAAACATTAAGATGAAGATGATAAAGCATTTGTTTTTTCCTCCTTATTTAGTAACTTTTATTTAAGAATTAGTCATAAAAGATGTAGTTTTTTTATAAATAAAGGGAGGGAAGGAAACTCCACCAGTCATAAATTATCTGCAATTAGTCATATGCAACTAATACCAAAGGATTTTATACTATTTAAGTTGATGGTTTTTATTCTTTTAGTAGCATCATTTGTATCAAATTGTCTAATACCATAAAAAAAAGATATCATTTTGTGTCACCATAATGTGGCATTACAATAAACCACACAAGAAAGAATATTATTAAAAGATAAAAATAGAGAAACTCTATTTATAGCTTCTTTGATTTTCTTTTGCAGATTTTTTATGGCATATTTTAAAGCACATAGCTTTTATATAATCAAATCCAAAAGTTTTTATTATGGTTATATTTTTCTGAAAGATAAATAAATAGTTGTTTGAAAAACTATAAGAATATCTGCAAAACTACATATATATATTTTTTACAGAAATTTCTTGTTTTTTCCGTAGACTTGTAACAAAAATAAACTTTTGAAAATTTCTTAATTTTCTAAGAATTTTACATATATTTTTGCTATATCTTAGATACTTAAATATTTTACATAAACGCATAAAAAAAAGATAATTTTTAACTATACACTTAAGATATTTTTTTGTTTGGGCTATTTTTATACCCTTCACATAGTGATTAGGGTATATATCACTTTGTCATTCCGTTTGTAATTTCTTTATTATTCATTTGCGACCCCATAAAGTATATATATTCTGGAACCTTATAGATAGGGAAGCCGATTTAGCGATGCCCGTCTGTCCGTCTGTTGAAATCAAGTTTCCGAAGTTAATTAAAAAGATACAGACCAGATACTGGTGTCAAACTATTAAAAATATCCTGGAGACAATCGCTATTGAAAATCACCAAAATCGGTTTACTATTGACCGAGATATAAGCGAAAACCCAGAGTAACCCATTTTTTTACGACAAAATCCGTGCATATATCCCTATATATCTCAGTAAGTATAGTCACTCTTGCCACAAAACTTGGCACGGATACTCCTAAGGAAGGGTCCTAAATAATAGAAAAAGTTTTCCTACAATTGCACAAGTTTGGTGAAATATTTTATGCGCTATATCTCGTAAACTATAACAGCTATCGACTTAAAATGTTCTACAAAAAGTAATTGTACGCAAAGATCTATACTTTAAAGAAAAAATTTTTTGAGTGGGAGCAAAAAAGGGGTAGCTCCCATACAAATTAACGATTTTTATGAAATATTCGATACGCTATATCTCGGAAACTATAACAGATATCGAAACCAAGTGTTCCACAGAAAGTGATTGGACATCATGGGCTACGCTCTGAAGAAAAAAAATTTCGGATGGGGGGGTGAAGAGGGGGTAGCTCCCTTACAAATTAACAATTTTTATAAAATTTTCGATACGCTAATTCTGGAAAACTTTTACAGCTATCGACTTCGAATATTCTACAAAAAGTAATAATCAAATAATTCATACATTTTGGAGAAAAATTTGGAGAAGAGCAGGGGGACTAGAACATTTAACAAGTTTTATTAACCTTTTAATATGAATAATGTCGAAATCTTTTTAAACTCTCGACCTCAAATCTTCTTCATCTATTTCTATTATTCATACGAACGTTAAAATTTTGTTATTTTTTCTATGGGCTTTAAAACTCGCACAAGGTTTTTTATACAATTATTTTCAGTACAAAATTACTCGGCTGGGTATATTTAAAGAACAATGTGAGGGGTATATAAGATTCGGCACAGCCGAATATAGCGCTCTTACTTGTTTGAATTATTTTTGCTGCTTGTTGTGTGTTTTTTTTTTAAATTTGAGTTTATATTGAAATTTAAAATTTTTTTTTTTAATTTTTTGAGTTTTTTAAAAGCAGGCAGTTACTTTATTTTAAGGAGATATTAAACAGTGTAATTTTTAATTGGGAAATTAAGAAATTCAAATTGTGTTGTGCGTGTTGTGAAGCGAAAAGAAAATTAGAAAGTGAAAATAAAAATTAAAACAAGAAAACTTGAAAGAGTAGTGAGTGTGGAAAAAGGCAATGAACTCTCGGCGGAAATTTCGTTCTATGAAATCCAGTTTTTTTTTCTCACATTTTTATAATTGAATATTTGCTTTTAGCAAAATAATAATAAGTATTGAAATCTTTTAATTTAGTTCAGCAAGTACAAGAGTAAATTTAAAGTTTATCTAAAAGCAATTGTATACCTTCTTTTTTTACGAGTGTGTGTGCTACGTTGCCAGATTTGAATTTCTCCAGCTAATTTAAATACTTGTCCACAAAATTTAGGATTTTGCAGTTTACTAGTGGAACTTCTAGTTCCTTGTGGATGTTGCTGAGCACCAATTTGCATTCCTAGAAATCTGTTATGACGGCGTTGAATTTTTTCTTTGTTGGGGAAGGAAGCAGTGCCCCAAAGCTGTATACCGTAGCACCAAATTGTTTTCAAAATTTAGTTGTAGAGTAAAAGTTTACAATCCAGACGAAGATTAGCCAATGAATTTGTGTAGCTTTGGTTTTCATTTGCGTCAACTTTGCATCTGAAGGGCAAAGGTCCAGGTGAATGCTTAAATACTTCGTCTCAAGTTGTTGAGGCACTATATGCTTCTAAGCAAGGATTGGAGAGCGCGTTTCTTAACGTATAGTAAATGTAACGCGGGTACATTTTTCTTTATTAACTTTTATTCTCCGGTGAACAAACTCACGCAGTTGTTGTAATTCAGAATTGAGGTCAACTTGTTTTTAATCAGTTTTTCAAGCAATTTCGAAATAGTTGGTATCAAGCTAATAAAAAATTTATTGCGGAAGCAAAAACTGCTTTGAAATTTGTTTTTTTTTTGTAAATGGTCGGCAACAACTACCGTTCCGGACAAATTTGGAGTTCTAATTCATTTTTAAATTTAATGTCTGCAACGGCAACAGTAGGGTCTTTGACATTTTGAGAATCGCATAGAAGGCTTAAAGGTTAAACTAAATTGTTTTTGATTTTGTTAACCTTTTCAAGACAAATATTTATTTCTCGTTCGGTTGTTCGTCTTTTTAAAGAAGTTGTATCGTTCCTCTTGGATAATTATAATAATTATAATGTTTGAAAAAGATATGAAACTCATGTAAATTAGTCTTGTTTTGTTTTTTTAGTCTTTATGTTTTACTGATATCTTTTTGTAATATTGTAAAAAAAGAGAGAGTATAGATATACATATGTGCCTATATCTTCGATATGTTTTCTATTTTTTTGTAACTAGACAAATTTTAGGTGCATGCAGAGAAGATCCCACACAGCACCAGAACACCGAACCGTTTATTTTAACACCCCACATTCTGTAGGGGCTTTCAGTAGGTTACAAAACAAATGTTTTTCTAGATAAAACAAATATGATTATAAGCTGCAACAATGAACCTGTACTGTGCAAAAAGAATCTCCTGTATATTATTTTGCTGTATCATGATGATGTCCTTACTACAAAGCCACCCAAAATTGAAAGTTTTATGGTTATGTATTTAAGACTTTAACCAAATTTGAAATCGTAATATTACACCTGGAATGAAAAACTATTATATTATATACACCTATCACTTTCTGAAGGGTATAAAAATATTTATATCCAGTGAGAAGGTAAGAAAAAACATTAGTATCAATTATTAAAGTAGGGTAAGTAGTCCCAGAAAAAATTCTAGATATACAAAAAAACAACAAACAGTAAACACACGCGCTAACAATTTTTATTACGACCTCAAAGATGCCTCCATTCTCTTTTTGTCCTAGAAGAGTAATTAGCAAAAATGTTTGGAAACAAAGGTAAATGTCCGAAAATGCACCAATGCACGTTGGTCAAAAATCCATTTTTTCTGGCCAAAATGTAATTTTTTTATTGTCTTGTTTTGCACTTTTTACTTTTTCATGAGGTTATCAACACTTTAAATCCCAAAAAAAAAAATATTTTGTTTTTATATACCGTTATTTACTGTTAATGTGTACAGCAACAAACGTACAACTTTTCAATATTGTTAAACAATTTAGTGCGAGCAGTGCATTTGAAGTGTTTAGTCGAAGAATAATTTAGAAACAAAAAAAAGCAAATTGAACTTAAATATTTATATTTATGGATTATCAAGAAGAAAGTTAGTATTTATAATATATCTAAAGAACTTTTAAAAATATAATAGCTAGATTTAAAAAAACTTGCATTTTCTGAAGGCATATAAAAAAATATTAAAAATTTTTTTTTTTCGAATTAATTATAACTTTAAAAAAAATGTCCAAATTTGTCCGGTGCGAAACAAAATATCCGAAAATACTTATGGTCTATAGAGTATTAATATGTAAATATATCCTTCAACTTTTTTCAATTTTTAAAAATAAATCATTTTTTCTTAGGTAACGTTAGCATCAAAAATGCCGATCTTTTTAAAATATGGCTGCAAAATTCTTCAAAAGAGGGAAAACAGAAAGCTCTTTTGACACATGTTATTAAAACAATCGGCGAAAATAACTCTTCTGATGAGTATAATAAATACTTACAAGAAAAAATGCGCCTTTTTTGTATTAAGTTGGGACAGAAGTGGCGAGAAAGTCGCAGTTCCTTAAAATATTTTAAGTCCCGAAATGGTAAGTGGCTTACATCTGAAGTAACTTTCAAAATATATAAAGTGCAAACTGATGCCCCAAGTTCTTCAAGAGCTGGTCTGCCAAGCTTACCGTATTCAGAAATGTCCGAGCGTAGCAAAAGAAGGAAGCGACAGGCCTTTCATCAATAAAGCAAAATGAGACAAATTTATTAATTCATGCGGCATGTATCTCAGCCCGAAAAAAGGGGGAAAATGATTTAGCTGCTGTTTTAAAAAATACAATTAAAAGTCCAACGCGTCCATCTTAAATCAGAAAGGCATGCTGTAACAATTCTAAAGATCCTGTTAAACTTTCTGACGAGGAAGCTCTTGCATTTCTTATTGAAAACGATTTCACAAAAAGACAATACTCTAATATTCGCATGGAGAATATACAAAGGAATTGCAACATATTTCCACCATATTATAGACTTTTGGCAGTGAAAGCTCTCTGTAGGCCTAGTAATATATTTGTAAGTGAAAAAGTTGCAAAAGTACCTTTACAAATGCTGTTGCAACATACTGCAGCAAGGATTGTAGAATCACAAAGAGAAGTAATTTTAAGTGTTATGACAACTGAAAATAGAGCCCTTATTTCTTCAGCATTAATCTTAAGTTATGAATTTGACGGTAGTAGTGGCCAAGCTCAATTTAAGCAAGGTTTTAATAATTCAAACTCACCTCAAATTACCACATGCGAAGAAGAAGAATTTGAAGAAGATTTTGAAGAAGACAATTTAATCTTAGAAAATGAGCTGAACATAACCATCAATTAATAATAACTTAATAGGTTTTTTATTAATTATTAATTTTTTTTTAATTTTTATGCATTGTATTGACTAAAACATGTCTAATGTCTAATATATTTTCATTTGAAGCAATTAAATATGTATGTCTAAAACACACTTAAAGATCCTTAGGCTTACATATGGTTTTTTAAATATTTTTTTTAATATTTAACGCATAAATTCAATATATTTGATAAATCATTGTTATAGTAATTCACAATAATTCATTTTTTAATAAAATAGTTTGATATGTTTTACAAAAATAATTTTGGCCAAAAAAAATGGATTTTTGACCAACGTGCAATGTTACTTTTATTTTACGGAAAGAAACGGGCTCCAAAATCATTCTTTGCACCCTGATGGCGCCTCAACACTTTTAGACAAATATTTTTGCCATTCATATATACCGCCGATTTACATGGAAGTTCCTTGTAGAGGAGAAATTAAAACAAAAGGAATCGAAGCTCCAGGATTGGTTTCCATTATAATTCAGTGCACCTTAATTTTAAAAAGAATTTTTTTTTGTCACTGTGGGTTACTGTCTATGCCCCAAAAAAATTTACCCTATTTAAGTGATTGGTATAACTTTCAGGTTTCAGTCGCGATGCCCAACCTAAAGTTGTTGCTTTAAAATTTTTGGTAAGTTATTAAATTTGCATAAATACATAAGAATATCATATATTAGAGCCTGAAGTATATCATACAAAAATATGCTTTTTATAACATACAGATGTTTGAATAACAAATGTTTCAATTACTTATGATAACAGACCGATTTCTTAAGGCGAAACCAAAAATGAAAATAAAAAATGGTGGGGTTTTAAAAAATGTCTCAAAGGCTTTGGTGTACAGTTCCCAAAAAGTTTTTTGAAATCTTATATCATGGTGAATTTATGTGACCAGGTGGTGTTATGAGCACATCTTATCTACTTTTTCCATGCATGAATCGAGGCTGTGTTGTCAAAGATGTTTACTTTCACATATCTTTTTTGATACCTGAGCCAACGAAAACGAAAACTTGATACTCGGACTGTGGGTACCTTATCATATATCTAGGTCTACCAAGAAGAATTTTTGAAATTCAGACCCAAAGGTAGTAAAAACGCTCCAAATACCGAAAACCGATATCTTTTCAACTAAACACGATAGAGTCAAACTTTTCGAAGTATTGTGTTTTATGCTAATTTTTATTTATTGATGAACTAATTGTTTTTAATACAAATCTTAGTTTGGCTTAAGTTCATATAATTTCTTTTTATTAGAAGAAATTATTTTCTGTTAATGTTGAAAGAAACTTTAATTTTTGAAAGAAGCTGATTTTTCTACCGATATTCTCAAACTTTTTAAATTAAGCGAAGATTTTCTTTTGCCCAAAAAATCTATATTCCCGTGCTTATGTCATATGTTAAAAAAATAAAAATTTTATAAAGTCGAAATGAAATGTAACGCCAAACACCACTAAATACAGTTTTTTGTTTATCGCAATTAGACCACTCATTGCGGTCTACTTTTTAAATGCCTTATTATTTTATTTTATCAAAAAAATATATTTTTACGTATTTGACTACGCAGTAGAAATTACTTAAAACAAAAAGCCTTTTTAATGGCACAAATTGATAAAACACTTGTGCAAACTGTTTTGTTTAAGCAAAATAAAAATACAAAATTATTTTAAACCAAATATTCATTTCTCACATTATCCTTTCACTTTAAGCTCTCATATAGAAAACTTAAGTTATTTCATATACAAATATGTTTATTATGTGCAACAAGTGTAATTTTAAAACAATTTGGAATATAACAAAATTCTCCAAAAATTATTTTATAATATTAATATAACTAAGTGTCATGTGAGACAACAAAACTTTGCATAACTATTTCTAAAACTTTTATAAAATGCCATTTGTTAATATAAATTATAATAAATATTTTATTTTATGTTTTTGTTATTGTTGCACATAATAAATAAAAACCAAACAGAATACACAGTTTTGCGGAAGTTGCATATGAATGGCAACCGGATCCTCCGGAGACACATTATTCATAACAGCTGTGCTGTTTGTATTGTACAATGTATTGGCACATAAAAAGAGTTTAAGTAATGGGTTGCTTGCTAAAACTAAATAGATTGTGCCAAAGAAGAAACATATTTTAGATCCAAATATTTGCCAGAGCAACGTCATAATTCGAAAAAAGCCATTTCGAGAAAAACACATTTCAAGTTTTCGATTTTCTTACATTTATTAGAAGAGACAAGTGTCATTTTCTTTTTAAACGAAAAGAGTAGAAACAACTAAAAGATGAAATTAATACGCATTATAAAGCATAACGAAATCAATAATTTTGCATCCTTAACTCTTAAATGAATTATTTAAATTATGACACTGTTTTAGCAAATGAGCAATATATTGAAACGCCCTTTATATATAATATCATTAGGTGTTTAAAAAAACTTTGGAGTAGCAAATAACCAACACTTTTTAGATATCAGGTAGTAAAGCCCACTTATTAATTTTAATTAAAAATTTAGACAAGTTGCCAAGCGTAGTATCGAAGGATATTCAAAACTCTCTACCAAGGATCTGTAAACTCACCAGCAAAAAAACATCATCATAATCACTATTAACTTCATTGACAATAATTAATTTAACACGTGCTTGTCCCAGAAGGTAAGTAGGGCGTACTTCAGGGATTTTTCTCACTGGGGAATTTCAATTCATTTAATTTCCCGCTATCCCGGGAAAGAAAAGCATTGAATTGTAAGAAGAAAAGTAAAAGGCAATGGTCCTTTTAATCCATTTTTTGTAACTTCTAAACCAAAAATGATACAAATCTAATTTAAACTGGATTCGATGGGTCTGGAAAGAATATTGAAAAAAAGGAAGTACCTTTTTAAATTTTTATTTTAAGGTGTAAAGCATTATATTGGTACTTTTCAGGTACTTTTTGTCCTTTGTAATCAATAGTAATAGAAATAAAACAAAGTTGTTTTTAAGAAATCCCAAAAAAATATTAATATGATTTTTAATTTTTTGGGTCCTAAAGGATAAAAAAGTGTCAAAACTTTCGTATTTTTTAGTTATTCCTTGTAATTTTAAAACTCATGAAGATAAAAATAAAATTCGAATATATATGACAGATTTCGGAATGAAAAATTGAAGAAAAAACAAAAAATAAATTTTTGGTACTTTTTTTCTTTTTAATTTTGGACCATAAGGCACAAAGAAAAGGTAAAAGTAAAATATTGGTACTTTTCAAGTTATTTCTAAGTTATAAAAAACAAGTAAAAGCGCTATACTCGGCTGTGTCGAATCTTATATACCCTTCACATTGGTCTTTAAATATACCCATCCGAGTACTTTTGTACTTCAAATAATATCATAAAAATACATTGTGCGAGTTTTAAAGTCCATAGAAAACGTATAGGGTTTGTTGTTGGTTAAGTTTGTCTATATGCATTTCATTGGTTCTTACACCAAATCATCAGTAGACTTCAACCCAAATTCTTAAAAAACTCATAAATATTTTTTGTCTTTATATAACAACCTCATTAAACAAAATGAGAATTACTATAAGCAACTAAAAAACTTGAACTTGAACTTGAAAAGTCCATAGAAAACTTTACAAAATTTTAACGTTCGTATGAATTATAGAAATAGATGAAGAAGTTTTAATGTCGATAGTTTTAAAAGTTTTCTACGTTATTCATATTAAGAGGTTAATAAAAGTTGTTAATTTTTATGGGGTGTTTTAGTCCCCCTGCTCCTTTTCAAACATTTTTTTTTTTCAAAATGTAAAACATTCAAAGTCGATAGCTGTTATAGTTTCCCAGATTTAGCGGATCGAAAATTTCATAAAAATTGTTAATTTATATGAGAGCTTTTTTTTTTCTTCAGAGCGTAGGTTTTATTGTCCAATTACTTTTTGTAGATTATTTTATTTCGATAGCTGTTATAGTTTCCGAGATATAGCGTTTCGAAAATTTCATAAAAATCGTCAATTTGTATGGGAGCTACCCCTTCTTCACCCTCCGCCTAAAAAAGTGTTTCTTGAGAGCGTAGGTTTTGTTGTCCAATTAATTTTTGTAGAACATTTTAAATCGATAGCTGTTATAGTTTCCGAGATATAGCGCATAAAATATTTCCCCAAATTCGTGCAATTGTAGGAAAAATATCACTTCTCCTGATCATTAAAAAAAAAAAGAACGACTATATATACTGAGATATATGGGGTTATATGCACGGATATCGTCTTAAAAAAATGGGTTATTTTGTGTTTTTGCTTATATCTCGGTTAATAGAGAACCGATTTTGCTGATTTTAAATTTTAATTGTCTGCGGGATATTTCTAACAGTTTGGCAGCATCTTTTTATTTGACTCAGCAAACTTGATTTCAACAGACGGACAGATGGACAGACGGACATGGCTATATCAACTTCCCTATCTATAAGGATCCAGAATATATATACTTTATGGGGTCGCAAATGGATAATAAAGAAATTACAAATGGAATGACAAACTGATATATACCCTTATCACTATGTGAAGGGTATAAAAAATGAAACCGCTTTTGACTGCTCTTGCCATATATAAAAAGCTTTTGTTAAATCTTTTAAATTTAAAACCAGCTTAACCAGACTAAATATTATATTTGGAATTTTTGGGTACCATTTGCATCTTATGAGTATACAGATATAAGAACAAGGGCTATGGACCCAGATTTATGCCTAAAGTCAACTAAGTTAACAACAAGTTTTTTTCACATTAAAAAATTTTTTTTAAAGATAAAAGGCTTAATTAAAAAATATTTATTCTGGTGTAACATTTGTTAAGCAAAAAATAAACATTTTTCTTTAATTTTTAGCAAGTTAAATTTATATCATTTCAAAAGTAATTTGGAGATTTAAAACTAAAAATTAAGATTTAATATGTCCTTTCTTGTTAAAGGAAATCAACTAGCATATACACACAATAAATATCTCTCCCTGAAACTTGCATATAGTATTTCCAAATTATTTTTTTTAGCAAAAATATATAAAAATGTGATTTTTAGAAAAGTTTTTTATGGCTTAAATATGAAAAGTACAATGTGTGTGCAATAAACATAATGGAAGATGTGCAGTTAGTCAAGCAAACAATCATCATTCATTCAGACATTCTTTCTTTTTTAGTTTAGGAGTTTTGTGGCAAAATATTTGTGTTCAGAAAAAAAAAATAGCAAAAAACCATAAATGTGAAAACTGGTATTAAATACGGTCTCTAGGCGAACAAAACTTGTCAAAGCTTTTCGTATATTTTGTTTAATATTTTTTCTTTTACTTTTACGGTTTCATTTTATTATCCCAACCATCAACATCATTGTTGTCATTTGTCAACAGCTTAAGCATAGTGTGACAGTTATCTATGTCTTTGCAGGAATCTTAGGCAGAGAAAGCGAACACCACAATCTGTAGTTGAGCTTAAAAAATTGCTGTTAACAGAATTAAATGCTTAAGAAATATTTTGATTACAAGATGTTAGTGTTATAAAGGTCAATGCACAACCATTTCATTTAAAATTAAAATAGACAGTCTATTGTGTTTTAAAGGCGTATGAGTGATATTTATTTTGCAAATCCAATAACACTTATACGACCATGAGTAGGACTTCCATAGGGCTGGCTTCAGAGAATATTTTATGTTCTATACACTGTATTTTTAAAAATATTTAATTAAAAATACTAATATTTCATTTTAATTGTTGGGTTTATCATAAAGTTAAACTACGAGTGCCTTCATTTGTCACGTAATGGCTTTAAAATTGTTTGTTGAGTCTCTCATTTCGAAAGTTTAATATATACATATCAATTGAAAAAAAAGGAAGGCACAACAATTTTTCTAAAACATTTTTCTTTTCAATAAATTCATTTCAAAGTTTTCCATAATTTGCTTCCAAAATAGTTATATTTTTTCTAAACGTACAATTTAAAGTACATGTACCTAAAAACATAGGAATAAATTAAGAAATATGCAAACTTCGTAGTATATGCATACATATGTATTCACCTTAATAAAACTTTTAATATTTAGCAACACCTTTTCAACAAAAAAAAATGAAAAAATCCCAACACTTGTAGACATCAATTGCTTGCACACAAATACATCCTTTTCGAAAATGAACAATTGTGATATTCAATAATATGGGGTAAAAAAAGTATGAAAGTTGAACAATATAAGTATGAATTTGATCTTTACTTAAGCAAAAAATTTAAGTGATTTCTTAAGAAACTAAAGCTAAAAGGACCAACAATTTACTGGTGCTTTATAAAAATATAGTTATAGATTAAACTTAATTCTGAAATGAGACTTACACCATTTCTGGGTGCAGGCCAATTAAAAATTGAATATTGTTAGCTTATGTCACATTTAAAATGGGCACAAACTTTCCTGTGGTCACCACATCATGTATTGAGCATTTGTCAGGCAACCCGTGGTTAATACGTAGGATGGTGAGTCGCCGCATATGAAACGGTGGCCGGCAGATTTCAAAACATCTCTGGTCTCTTATGCTTGTTTGCCATTTCTTTTCTTTGATACTGATAGACTCTTACCTGTGAGAAAAAGAAAGGAAACTTAATTTAATCAGTTTTTAAATAATATAAGCAAAAATAAAAAATAACCAAGCTTAAATGATAAAAAAAACCCTAAAAGAAAGATAGAAAAAAATTAATTTAAAGCTAAACTAAAGAAAATAGAGTGAAAAGTGAGTTTTTTTAATGAAGTATGCACCTGCTGCAGCCTTGGATCCAGCCATCATCATCTACTCCACGCTTTAGTAATCGCAGCGCTTAGCAGCCATCAGGTTAACGTTTGTGCTTAGCCGCATAAGGTGCTTAGATACATAGTTTTAAAGGGCATTCATTGATCACATCATACCAACAATAACCTGGTGATTTTCTTTTGTGTGTCTTGGAGCATCAGCTGGCCATCAATTTTTCAAAACACCATCAACAGGTAAACAAATAAAAAAGACGCTTCAAAACATGTTAAATACTATTGAAACTCATGCATATGTTTAGCTTTAAACGTTTTGATTAAGGGAGAAAGAGTTCTTAATTTATATTGCAAACCTAAAACAATTATTTCTTCGGTAGTTTCTAAAAAGTAGTCAGGTTTTAATATCATGCCTCAAGGTTTTCCTATCTTTTTAACCTATCAAGGAGCGATGAAGCGTCTTCTTATTTTAAAAAAGCTCGTTACAAATTATTTTGGAGAAATGTCTTAGACATTACCCCAAATCAACTAAAATTTTCCTAGCTTTTTAAAGATACATAGGAGTTAAAATTTGCTTTTATTCCTGGAAAATTATTTGCCGTTTATTCAAATTTGCAATTATACAGCAAACTTGCTACTCATGCTATTATGTTTGAACTCATCATAATAGAACGTTGACACAAAAAGCATAAAGAGATATCTAATAAAACCATAGGTTAGGTATAACAGTCAAAATGGTCTTTGGTTGAAATCGAACCCAGAACCCCCAGACCGGTATACTCGTGCACTTACCACTGATCTACTGGGGCACCCTTGATCTACCGGGGCATACCATGACATAATGACTCTTCAAAATAAACTTTTATAAATCAAGTCTACTTATTGTTGAAAAAAGCTCAAGAAGAATTTCAATAAATTTGTATTTGAATTGAAAATAAAATTTTTGCTGATTATTTAAGTACATATAACAAAAACTAGGACAGCTTTAATAAAACCATCACTTAAGAAATATTCAGAAGGGGACAACTAAAACCAAATTAAAGCAAAACAAAACAGATCGTTATATTTGGGTGCACCAAATCTTATATACCACTCACACTGCTCTTTTGTATCCCAAGTGAACCGTTGCAGTTTAGTTTTGTTTTTAAAATAAAGACTATAAAAACAAGATTGCTTAGCTGCAGGGTTTAGTTTGATAGATGTAGAAGTTTTTCAAATCACAAAAGTTTAATACAATTGTCCGCTTGTATGTGGACTACAATTTCCCTTGTTCCATACTTAGCTTGTCGTGGCAACAGGGGCCATATTTACTGAGAAATACTGCAATTTTAAATGTCCTTCCTAATTAAATTACATTGTACAACAAAATAATTTTTTTTCTAAAATTACAAGGTCCGGCCTATAAATTCTGATAAAGGAGGCAAAAAAAAAAAAACACGTGTGTCGGCGTTTTAGAAGTTAATATCTGAATTTCATTCGAGCAGGGGTTAAAATTTTCCAGCTCTGACACGTTTTTATTGTTAACCGGCCATGTGGCTTTAACATTTAAGGTATAAAATGTGTTTAGCAAATTTATGTAAAATGTTACTGAAAATATTTTTGCAGAATAAATTAACCCTCTTAATCCTCTAGGTATGGGTGTTTTTTGTTCTTCTTTTAAAAAAGCAAAAAACGCCACTTGAAATCGTTTTTTTACCTGCTCTATCAAAATTTGAAAGTCGGACCATGCAATTTTTTTTGTGTTGTACAGTATTATTTATTAAACGTTTTTTCTTATATTTCGGTAAGTAGAAAACCGATCTTGATAAAAGCGGCTCGTAGCATTTGACTTGGTTTAATTTCTAAACTTAGATTTTAAGAAACGGACGAACGGTAAAAAAAACCAAAATATAAATATATATTATGAAAAATTGATATATTCTCTTGTCACCAAAAGCTTTATTAGAGTTTTGGTAAGTTTTCTTGAGAACTGTATCTGGAGATCTTTTTATCAATATGAAGAGGTCTATGAGAGAGACAAAATCGTGCTGCTTCCTTGATCTGTTGTCACTCTATAGTTTCAAGAACCTTATACTTGTTTGCCTTAAATACTCAAATAATACAAATAAAGGTCAAGTTTTGGAATATATTACTGGCAGTTGTCTTAAGGGTTTCTTAGAATTGTTAAATTCAAATGTACATTTACCTTTTTAAATTGCTTTTAATTTTTGAGATATGGCTTTATCTCCATAATCAGTTACATCAGTTACAACACATATAATTATAGTTCAGGAAGTTCTGGTTATATATGACTAAGTAAAAATTTTAAAATTCCGCAATAAAGTAACTTTAAGGGTTTTTAAATCTGTTTAGTAGCTTAGGATATATTGGAACAGTTTTGCCATAAAAATTGTTTTGTTAACAAAATGTAAAAAGATGCCAAACCTTTAAATTTTTCTGTTATTGTATAGCTAAACAAACTTTAAAGAAATTAAACCACGTCCCAGCAAAAACTGCTGCTTCGCCGTAGGTAGGTTTGTAAGGGAATATAAAGACAGCAAAGCTTACAAACCTGCTCACGTATGGCATGATATTTGTTCGCGATGTCCCACTTAGTTGCATTTCATGTTAAGTGCTTATTTCGGCGCTATGAATATCCAGTTAATTCATGTAGTTTTGGTTCTTCTTTAGTTGTTTAAATTTATTGCGTCATCGAAATAAATGTTTTGCCGTGTTATTATGTTCGTTACTTGACGAAAAACTAATATTTTTTTAACTCACTGCCTTACTGTAGTGCTTCTTAGTATGCACTTGAGTAAGCGAGTGTATATAACAGTAACAATTTTACATTTACTGCCATACGCTTATTGCATTTATTAGGGGATTGATAAGTGCTTGCTGCGAAGCGCATTAGTATACCAGAAAAAGTATTTACTGCTTACAAAATCTCGATTATTTTTTGCTGGGGATTTGCTAAAATCGATGCGCAAACTTGTATAAAACAAAAACAATTTATTTTGTCAAGGTGAAAACAAAACAGTGCTTTGATTAGATAGACTAACAGTTGTTTTTAAGGTTTTTGCATTCCACTTTTTTTAAAATTAAAAAAAAAAATGCCTCCAAAACCACTTCACTAATGAGATGACATCACAAGCTGTAAATAAAATCAAAAGTAAATGTTTTTTTTGTTTTTAAAAGCCTCAAGAAGCCATAAAATCCTCTAAGTTGCTCTGATACAAAACTTTGTATACTTGTGTAATCAAAGAAATGAATGACAAGCTACTTACAACAAAATATATGTTAAGGATAGCTTCCAGAACCAAAAGATTCTGAACTATAAAAAATATGTTAAAAACAATCGCCGATACATTGTGGGGTTTGGCGGCGAAATTTAGCGTTTTTTGCTATTGACAGATATTTTTCTTGTTATCTAAGCTAAATACAAAAATTTTGAAGCCATGTTGCTTGGGCTGCCAAAAGTCACAAAAATGGTTGAAAAGTGGAGACATATGGAGACATGGTAAGTAAAAAAAAATATTAGCAAAAAATAAATTTCCCATAAATACAAAATCTTTGTGTTCATCAAGGATTGGAAAGTAGTTTAAAAAAATAGATAATATTTCCATGAATTTTGAGTTGTGACCATTTTTGATTTCGTGTGCGACAAATATATTTTAATCCTTTAAATTTAAATGAATAATGGTAGAAAGATTTAGTTATCCTTACGTAATAAATGTTCTGTTAAAGTCAAACTAAGGGATAAATAATAAATTTTGATTAAACAATAATTTTATTTTATATGCAGAAGTTTTCTTATAAAATATATGAAAAATTATGTTATAGATGGTGTGTCTGGTGGCAAGTTTATATTTTAAAATAAGATTATTTCAAAAAGTAATGAGCAGTGCGTCCAACGCCGTTGGAATAACCAATTGTGCGGATATGTTAGTCACAACGTCGCAGTGGGCGAGGGAGCATGGCACCTTCGCTGTGGAGAGTAATGATTCTTACGTAATTGCTCGTCGACAATCTTGTTCAAATTTCGGTATTCGACGAATAAGTCATAAGCCGAGTATAAATTTAATTTGTTCGTGGGTGCAGAGACTCCGCGCTACTGCTTCGACTACGATTGTCTCACGGCCAGGGCTCAGTTGATTTTCAAGGACTCCCGAAAGCATTTAAATGGTTGAAAGCAGTTAACGTCAAAATCCACGACTTTCAATACGGAAAACAGTCCAATGGGTCACTGGGACTTTCGTGAGTGATTATTCATAAAAATTTGAAAAAGGTTTTTTAAGCTCCATCCCTCTGAGATTCAAAGCATTCCAGAACAGAAAGAAAGTGTCTTTTATATACACAAACATTTTTGTGAAACAATGTTAGAGCGTTTTCGGGACGAGGCTCTGGAGCAACAAGGCTCATATTCACTTTATTAACCAAGTAGAGAAGCAAAAGTGCTGCTACTGGTCTCCAAGAACCCGCAACCCTCAATTAAAACTTAAAAAACTATTGCATTGCCCCAATGGACCATTTTTTTTTCGAAATTCTGGAGGCCAGGCAAAAAATGTCTACGCTGAAAATTATCAAAGCATGATTACAGAATTCGTTTTGCCAAATCTGCGCGGCCATTTATTTTTGTTTCAACCACGTGAAACAATCGCAAATCTTTTGTGGCTTAAAAGGAAAATATTTGTCAAGAAATCAGATCAATTAAATCAAGTTTACTGCAGCGTGTGTCGCAAAATGCAAGGCTCCGTTTAAAACAGTGTGTTTAACTTGACGGAAGACATCTGGATGACATACTTAAGAAGTAAAATCCGCATTTCCATTCTATCCTCTAATGGGTCAATTATTAAGTTGTTTATTTAAGTTTGAATATATAAAACATCCATCAGTCACCCTGTATTTGACAAAGTCATAAATAACATCTTAAACATTCTACTATTTAGAATGATTAAGGAAGTGTGCTCTAATGCACCATAACGAAGTGCCTAAGTGCTTGACACTCAAATCGTTTTAACTACAACATAAGAGTCTTGCCGACGATGACATGCAGACAAGATGTTAAGCGCATTCTAAACGACATTAAAATATATTAAGACTAATTTACTTACTATTTACGTATTTATGCTTGGCACTAAACTCCGTTGAGATTAATCACTAATGTTTAGTTATTAAGTTGCATGAAGCCATAACCATGTTTCTGGATGAGTTATGATTTTGTTAATTAATTTAAAAAAATATATTTCTGCATTCGCATGTGCATTGCGGATTATACATTTGTATAGTAAAGATGGTGACGTTAGGAAAAAACAACTATATTATCATGCTAAACAATTCTGATGCCTTATGTTTAAAGAAGCATAAATACCGCTGAGATAATAATTGGAACAGTAAGCGAATATTCATAAATAAATATAACATAAAGCAACTACCACTAATAAATTTTTTGCTAAAGCTTTTAAATAGTATGAATTCTACGGTGCAATTCAGTCAACGATTTAAGGGGGGGGGGGGGGGGGGATTCAGAAATAATCTTTATTTAAATTAAGCCGTAGCATTGTTAAAAGTGCTGTGAGTATGGTTTTTTTACACCCAAAAAAAATTTATTTGGTAAGAATTTCTAATTTTAAGGCTTAAGAGATAGATTTTATTTAAAACCGTGTCTGATGTAAATTTAAAAGATTAATTCAAGCGTAAATAAAGAAGAAGATTTTTTTTTATTTCACGCATATTAAATATTTATTATTAGAAATTTTTCTGTATTTGCCGTAGCAGGGACTTGAGCTAGGGACTCTCCGTGAACTGGAACCCTAGCGCTCTACCGCCTAAGCTACGGAGATACTTTGTTTTATACCCTTTATATAGTGATGATGGTATTTATCAATGTGTTATTCCATTTGAAATTTTTAAAATATATATTTACTCACGACCCCATTATGTATAAATATTCTGATTCTTTATAAATAGGGAAGTCTATCGTGCTCGTCTGTACATTTGTGTGTCTGTTGAAATCAAGTTTCCGGAGGGAAATACAGTCGCAGGGAAAGCAAATTAGTATCTTCCGTTGAGAAATATTCTTAAGACAATTAAAGTTAAAAATCATCAGGATTATTTTACTTTGAACAGGAATGTATGCCAAAACCCAAAAGTTTTTTTAGTTTTTTAAGACAAACTTCATGCATATATCGCTACATACATCTCAGAACATATAGCCACTGGCGTCAAAACACTGTGCAATTTTTTTTAGATAGGAGCAAAAGAAGTGGTATTGTATCTGCAATTGTACAAATTTTGAGACATTTTTCATGCGCTCAATCTGAGAAACTGTAAGGGCTATCGATTTCAAACTTCTACAAATCATTTCAGTATGAAAAAAAAGCCGAATAGAAATAGGGGGTTCCCCATATAAATAACCCATTTTTAAGTAAATTTTTGATATGCTTTATCTCAGAAACCATAACAGCTACCGACCTCAAATTTCCTTCAAAAGGTAATTTTGCAACAATACCTATTAACTGAAAAAATAATTGGTTGGATTTGTCAGGGGAGAGCGCCCATAAAAATTAACTATATTAAAGCCACTTTTATTACACTATATATATGAAACTCTAACAGCTGTTGCAACAATGCCTACATTTTGAAAAAAAAAAAAATTATTGAAATGAGCCAGAGGAAATGATTGCCCTCATACAAATAAAAATTTTGTATAAAAATTTTTTATGATATGTATAATTCAAAACCTTTAAAAGCTACCGACTTCAAAAATCCGACAAAAATCAATTGTGCAAAAAAATGTTCCAGTAAAGTCATTGGGCGCTATAGCCCCAAAGAAATTAATCAACTTAAAGCAATTTTTGATATGGTATATCTCAAAAATTATAAAAGCTATTGACTTTAAGTTTACTACAAAAGACGTAATGCAAAAATGCCTAAATTTTGGAATTGGAAGCAGAAGCCTCCATACAAATTAAAAATTTTTATTAAATATCTAATGCAAAATATTTTGGAAACTGTAAAAACTGTTGACCTCAAGTCTTCTACGTGGTATTTTTATTATTATTATTTTTTTTATCTTAAACAAAACTTGCTGGAGCGGAGTTTGAGATGAAGTAAAATTTTACAGAATTTAGTGAGTTTTCTGTTTTGAAAACTGTAAGAGCTTTTACGATTTATGTAGAGATTTGGATAAATTCAAAAACAAAATTCTTTATTTTAGACTGTATATTTTTCTTTCTGTGTACTTTGATTCCCAGCAGTACAGTTTATTGCTTGTTATGTGTTGGCTGGAAGTTAATAAATTTTTTGTATGAAAATTTTACCATAAAAGTTAAATAAAAATAGATGCAAAAATGATAATAATGAGATTAACAAGATTTTGTAACAGGCTTCTTTGCTATGCTTAAGAACATATTTTTCATGTAGCGTACTTGCATACATAAGCATACATACGACAACTTTTTACTATCCTTGTCATAAACACCCAATTTAAAACGTTTTGGGTTTTTATAAAAAAATATTTTCCAAATTTTTTAAAAACTTACTACGCTAAAAACAAAAAATATAAGAAAACATTAAATAAGAAAGTTGTGACAAATTTTAAAAATTATTAAAAATATCTGAAAATTTGTTAAATAAACTATTTAAAAATTTACTCTAAAACAGGAGAGAAAACAAGATACATTTCCTAGACACATATAAATAAAATATAAATCAACTTAGCCATCTTTGGTTGTAAGCCCCAGCTTTTTTGTTTGAAATGTTTGATCTTTTTTAGATATATTTTCCATGATAGATTAAATTAAATGACTTCCCCGAATTATTTAGCCTCACATGTTAACTTCAAGCTAACTGTACTGTTTTTTCTAATTTTCTACTCAATCCACTTACTGGAACCCACAAACTAAATGCACATAATGCAATTTGCAGTAAGCTGCCAGCCATTAGAAAAGCCTTTTCCATGACCAGAATGACCTTTTCGTCTATAGTTGCAACTAATTTTCTACGTTTATCAAATAAAATTCATAAATATATAATTGACAGGTAGCAGCCAATTTAGAGGTAAAAGAACTCTCCTTGTTATTCACTTGCAATCTAATTGCCTATAGCCTTAAATTTACAATCCTGCTTTCAAAGATTAAGGTTTTATTTTCATAAATTAATTTTTCAGCTGATTAAGTAACAAAAACCAAAAAATAATTTTTATTTTTTGAGATTTATTTTCTTTTTTATTTTTGCGTAATTATTACCGTCCCTAATAATTATGCAAAAATAAAAAAGATAATAACTCTCAAAAACTAAAAATTATTTTTTGGTTTTTTTTTACTTATTTAGCTGAAAAATTAATTTATGAAAATAAAGTCATTATTTCTGAAAAAAATAAGTATTTATTGTTTTTAAAGAATGATAAAAAGAAAAACCAAACTGTTACTATATTTTGGTTGGCCAGTTTTTTAGTAACACAGTTGCCTGCATTAGTCTTGTGTAACCATTCAATACTGGAGTGATGTTTGGATAAATCGCCATCTGGCTTGAGAATATCGCATTCCCCTGTTAATTGGAGATGTATTGTATTCGTTAGTTATGAACCTTTTACCAGCTCGACTGTCAGTGAAGATTCCGACACTCTTTCCGAATATCCTTCGTATCGTAGCCAGTTAGCCGCTTTGTCAATCGCTTAAAAATCAGCCTCAAATACACCGCATTCTAGGAAAAAATAAAACTTCAATGATTTTGATTTTTTAATAAACAAATTAAAATCACTTGAAGAGCTATTTACAGCCGGCTTTAACTGGCTTTAGTTTTCTTAGCTGTTGGTTTTTGTTTGAATGTGTTAATTTTAATAAAACCATGTTTTATTGTGTGTTGATTTTTTCAAGTTTATTGTTTTATATACTTTGATCATAGTATAATTAATCAAAGTCAAACATTGTAAAACATAATTTAAGTTTTAATTAAAAATTTGTTAAAAATTCTTAATGAAATATTTAAAGCAAATTCTTTTGCTGCAGCAGAGGAAACCCCTTTAACAATTAAATAATGTTTTTCGCTAACTTTTTTAAAAAAAATATTTAAACATTAAATTTAGCCTTTTTAAAGACCTGCAAGCATCTTCAATATTTGTGCCATGAACATGTTCCTTTGTTGGTAATTTAGGTTTATTTCTTACCTTTGGCTATAAATTTTAGTTGGGAATTTCATTTTCTTTTTTCATGACCTATTTTTTCTTCTTTGTTAAAATGTTTTTTTCTAAAAACGTAAAAGTTTTTTTCAGGTGAAGTGGCTAAGTATAAGGCAAAAAAGAAATAAATTTTTTTTTCTTTGCAAAGTTGATGTTTTCTTCGTACTTTTATTGTTTGTTCGTGGGTATTTTTGGTCACAAATGTTCTTATTGTCGTACAGGCTTGTGCATTTCCGCATCCGCTCTATATGTTGCACGTTTGCCTTAGTGTAGGTTTAACTAGTATTTAGGTGTATACAGGAAGAGACAAATTGCAATTTTTCAAAAGTTCAACAAACATGACAATGGAATAGAAATTGTTAAAAATGTTTGAAACACTTCATTGCCTGATAAATTCTACAATCAGCAAACACGTACAGCTTTGTGTTTGCTAAATATTTCTCCGTTTGAAGGAGTGTGATGCCAACAGATTTTGTAAATTTTTTTTGTATCTTTTGGCAATTGTGTTGAAAAGTTATTTGAAATTCTTTTACGTTTTAGGAGTTAAGAAAAGTTTGTTTTGTTGCACTTATTTTAAAATCGACATTTAAGAATGTTATTTGCTATTATACTTTTATTATCTCAAAAGGAAATTTTATGTGTTTGTTTGAGTGTGTCGCCAAGCTTTATAGTTAAAAAAAAATATATTAAAGTGCAAAGGGTAAAAATTTAGTCTAAAAAATATTTATTTGCAATTTTAAATCTCTAATTAATATATAATTTGCTGCTTACACTTATTACAAAGGGTAACATTTTTAATAGTAAAAGTTTAAGGGGTCCGTTTGCTTTTGAAAAGAGCAGTGGACTTTCGCACTTTACTTCCATTTTACAATAAAGACATAGACGGAGGTCTCGGTAAACACTACTTCGTGTGGATTTTCCAGGATTATGTGTGCCGATTGTATACTCCGAATGGAGATGGCAGCAGGTCATTGCTTTACAGCTGTTCATGCCAACAGAGTACGACGATTGGCCATTAATGATTGCAGATTCCGTTCGATAAGAAGACAGTATTACGCGTAGGTGCAAACTAGCTGGGGTCTTATTTGTTCCAAGGCCTAGAGGAAATGTCTGTAACTCGTAAGGCAAGGCTGCTGGTATTTGTCAAGGCAGTGTGAAGTACCCAGCTTCATTCTTCTGTTCTTTCTTTCTTAACCTTCTCTTAATTACTTCTTGCGTTCCATCTCAACCTATTATATTTCCCTCTCAAGGTAACAAAAAGGGACCAAATTGAGCGGACCCAAGTGAGCTGTATCCTTTCCTTTAACGGCTGCCTGTTCTACCTAACCTTACCTAGATCCACAGAAGTTATATCGTTAAATGTCCTAATTTTTTTTAATTTGAGATGATTTTGGCAAAAGATCTAATAGTTTGTGGAAATAAAGGAACATCTGGGCTAATAAGAAAAAGAGTTAGGGCTTTTATATATTAAGGTGGCAAAAATTTTTTTAAAAACCACCTGATTTTTTGATCATCTGCTTAATGGTAGATGAGGTACTTTACTTGGTTCTCTTATCGTTCCTTCTGCTTGCTTTTCTCCTTAACAAAAGAACATTGTGTACGATCTCTGTTATTTTTAGTTTTTTTAATATTTGTTAACACAAGTTTTTATATTGCCATTTTTGTGGGGGCTTTTTTATCCCCTTAAGCCCGAAAACTTCTAAAACTGTACTAAAACCAGTAAAAGCGCTATATTCAGCTGTGCCGAATCTTATATACCCTTTATATTGATCTTTTGAATCCCCGAAATTTTGGGTTTTAAAAAGTTTTTTTATATTAAATATATATTTTTAATTTTAAAATAGGGGTTGTAGAGGGTTTGATCCTTGATATTCTGAATCTTGTATAGCAACTCCCTTAGGGGCCAGAAAAAGCGGGTAAGTACATTCTAGGAATATGTTAGGGAGGAATAACTAATCGGGGCCAGTGATACATTTTATTCCCCTAAAGGCAACTCCGGAGAAGTTTTAGGGGTTTTTACGATATTTTTTTTTATATTTTGTAACCTTGTTTGAGGCCAGAAAAGGGGATAAGTATGCTCCACAAAAATGTTGGGGAGGAGAAATTAACTAGGGTTGATCTTACATTTGACCTTTATAGGAGCAGCCTGAAAATTGTAGGGGTGGATTTATAACAATTTCCTAAACTTTGTACCTGAGTCCCCTTAGGCGATGGAAATAGGAGTAATTTTGTTCTGGGAATATATTTGCGAGAGGAAACTAATGAAGGTCAGTTGTACACTTAATTTATCTAGGGCTGACTCTGGGGAAGTTTTGAGCGTTTTAACATCATTTTTGTTAATTTTGTATGGGAGTCCCCTTAGGTGCTGGAGATTGAGGGTAAGTATTTTCTAGGAATATTTTTGGAAGGAAAACTAATTGGGGTCTGTTATACATTTTATTCCTGAAAAAGTGACTATTTTTATGCTTGTATGGTCAGTTAGGGGATGGAGAAAGGGGTAAATATGTTAACTTAAATCTTTGGGAGGAAAAACTAAATGGGGTCGGTTTAAAATTTTACCTTTTTAGGAGCACCTGTAGGCTGTGGGAGTTGTTAAAAAAATCAAAAGAAATATAGTTTTTAAGACAGCCCAGTGAAGAAAAATTAATTGGAGTCGGTTTGACATTGCACCCATGTACGGCAGTTGTACAGCTTTTAATGTATAAATTTTAGAGAAATAAAAAGAGGTAGTCTTGAATTTTGGCTTATATCTCGGTTAGTTTTTTTTTTGGTGATTTTGCTAGATTTCATTATTGATTTATGCGCAGATATTTCTGATAGTTTGATATCACTTACGGATCCATGTGACATTGGGGGCTTCAAGCGCCATAACACGTACAAGCGGACATCGCTAAATCGACTTGGTTTTCTATAAGGACCAAAACAATATAAACTTCATGTTTTTAAAACTTTTAAAACTTAATTTAAGTTGTTTTTCTATCTTTAAACAAATTGTACAAAGGAGAAAAGGCTCTATGGAGTATTTAAAAGAAATATGTTGCAATTTGAATAAGTGTTTCTCTGCATTGCCCATAAAATTTAAACTGATCGTACAAATATTTTAAAAAATTTTGATCCCTTTTCGACAGGTTGTCATTTTGCGCTAACTGGCAGAACTAAACATTTTCAATTTCATTAGTATTCAAGCCCACTCTAGACTTACGGCTGTATTCACAAAAGTTTAAACAGCATTTTAAATCTTTTTTAAACAGGTATCAATAAAATTGTATTAATAAACAAATTTAATCTTAAAAACTCTATTTTAAACACATGGTAAGATTGGTTCGTCCCTATGAAGGGCATTTTAAGCTAATTTCCAAGCAGTTTTTGTTTTTGTTTTTAATTCTGTTTTATTTTTAATTTGATAACTATTGCTTACAAACTATTGGCCTTACGGCCCTTTGTTTGAACTTGTAATCGTTGAAAATATAATATGTATAATATAATTTTTCATTCATACCCAGCAAAACCTTTGCTTCCGTGGTAAGCTATCAAATAATATTGGATACGTAGAAACACTGGTTACTTTTTGACCGAATAACTAACTATTTTTGTTTGAATCGTCCTGAAATTCCCGATCCCAGCTTACAAATGTGCTTACAAAAAACAATTAGGAAACAAGTTACCAATCTTTAATTGAAGATGAATTTTAAATTTTAGGGTTTTTAAAATAAAATTGTTTTACAAAGTCTATTTTGCAAGTCTATTTTTCTATATATACCTGCAAATTTAATTATTAACTCCCTTACCAAAGGGTAGTTTCTTTGTCGTAGCGACTTTGTAACATATGAAATAATGAGAGCTTAATACACAATTTCCAACAAATTTTATTGGGTATTTACCACTTTTTAAAATTCAACTTAATTTATTTCAGTAATGTTAATATTTTTATTTCAAGTGATGTAAAAAAATCAAAACAAAAAAAAAAGAAAAACTCGTTATTCAAATACTATTTCATCTTTAATAAAGTCAACTTTTAAATTTTACTCTTATTTAACATTTTGTTATTAAAGTTTTCTTTTTTTTATTAAATATATGTACATGTTGTAATACACTTTTTTTTTATAAAAATAATATTTTTCTCAAATTTCAAAAAAATATGTGTATAGATGCGATTAATGCAAGAGCTAAAAACCATTGGTTTATATCACCATGACTCAATTGCTTTACAAAATTAACAGAGCTGCCAACATCAAATTTTAAAAATCCCTTAAAATATTTCAGTTAAAATACGGTTTATGAATACAAAATTTTAAAACATTTTTGTTAGAAAAAAAGTCAAAAAAAGTTTGTGCATAAATAGGGTGTCCAGTATAAGTAAAATATTGAAGTTTGCCTGACATAAATAAAAAGTTTAATGACTGTCGCACAAGTTTTAATAATTAGACTTTTGCATTTACGTTTTTTTTATTTATGCAAAATGTGTTTGCTATACTCACCTGGCTCAATTTAAAAATTATAAATTAATAATTTTTTTTTTGCAAAAGCTGAGTATGTATGTGTTACTAAATCATTGAAGGAGAATTTCCTAGCGCACTGTTTTTACCTTATTTTTTTAAATGCGTTTCCTATAAAAATTTAATCCAATGTATAAATTTTCATGTTTTGTACTTTGAGTAATTAAGTTTTAATCTACCGACTATCTACCATATTGCTTCTAAGTTTTTACATTATTATCAACAGCAGTAAAAGCAAAAACTAAAAAATTTTAATGCAAAAACAAGCTTGGGCTTCTTTCGAACTTTAACTTTATAACTTTTTATATTGGGTTGGTTAAGAATTTTAGTTATTTATCCCTATGGCATAAGAAGAAGCTAAATATCTACATATAAGAACAAGTTGTTTATAATATATTTTAATATTTTTTAAGGAATTTTCTTTACAACGACGCTAAAACATGTAAATATGGAATTGAATACTAGTACATTAAAGTCAGAGGTGGAGCAAAATATACAAAAGGTTTTGTTGTAAAAATATAAAATAATTCTTATTAGAGGGTTACTTTCAAAAATTTTGTTGTGTTAACTTTTCAAATATAAAGTGTAAGTTTAAAGTTTGCTGATACAGCTTGATTCATTTATACCTAAATAAAAAAGAAAATAATTTTGTGCAATATGTTTTAGTTATAATTTTAAAAGCAAGAAGGTAAACTTAAACAATTGATTTTTATTTAGGTCAAAATATATACGAAATTTATTAAAAGGTAGAATTTTTTTTATTAATATGAATTTAATAAGTTTCGAAAAGCGAAAGTAAAAGCACATATTTATATGCCACCCTATTGTTCATTAACATATTGTGTAAATCAATTTGTACATACAAACACGCATAAACCTCAAGTATCTGCATTTACACATAATCATTTTAAGCACAAGTTTATTGCAAGAAGATAGTTTCTTTACAAATTCATAAATATGCATAACTTAAGGTTATATAAACAATATTTATAGTCAGACTATTGAATAGTTCATACATACATATGCAAGACTTAAGATCATATAAACTAAATTTGTAGTAAGACTTTTGAAAAACAAACAAGAGCACGTACTGACATGTAAACTTATACGCAAACCTTTCATTTACGTTAAAAAAATATTTTTTACAGATGTGTACGTGTTTGCATGGATGTATTTATAAATATTTATTTTTATTGCATATTTGACCTACATAAACATATAAATTTACAAATTATTAGGTTTAAAGAATTATTAAAAATATTTTTTTAAAACTGCTGGCTTTAAAATATTTTCAGGCAAGGGCAAGTAAAAGGGACTCAAATTTAATTAATATTGGGAATAGCGTTGGCAAATGACTGATTAACTGATACATTCACTATCGTACAGAAAACAACAAGCACTGCTTTCAGTTAAAAAATTTGTGATAATAATTTATTATTTATCAAATTTTCCACCAATAAACGATTTTGTAAATGCAATAAACCTTTTAATTGAACTTCAGTTAAGATTTGTTCCAATTAAAAATTTAGTTGTAACAACTGAAATTTTAATAAACTTTGTTCAAAATATTATTTGTTTACATCAGGTGCGGGTCCAGCTTAAGTTTTTGTGAGGGGCGGGGGAGTTGGGAGTCTAAATGAGGCACACAATTTTAAAACTAGCTTTGAGCGGTTTAATAACACAAAATTTATGAAATTAATAATTTATGGTTTCCTGTTGAAGCACATTTTTTTTTAATTTTTTTCAAATTTAAACATATCATCAGCCAGTTGTAAAATTGATATTTCCAAACCAGTAAAAGTACCAATACTCTTAGGCAGAAGTTGAGGGGTGTTAAACAAATAAAAGACATCCTTTGATAAACGTGTTTTTAAGTCCTTTAAAACAGATTCAATTCGATATCTTCAACATGATTTTTTTCTTTCAAATCTAGTCCTTTCAACTACAATTTTTAACTAAAATGCATTTTTACTGCAAATTGTGAAAGGGAATTATGACTATCCACGCATTATGTTTCGCATAAAAGAGACAACTTTATTCCTACATAATTTATCAAAACTGCATTTCGCTTAAAATGACGGTTTTTTTTTAAATTTGCAAGTTTCTTTAACAAACGATACATTGTTTTGTATTATTGGCATCTTGTCGCCTTTCGCAATCAAGTTGTTAAGTTTATGGAAATAGCAAGACGTTTGTTTGCATTTTTTGTGGTTTTTTGAATTTTTAAACGCGTTTAAACGTTTTATGGGGGGATTTCCTTTCCCCCTGAATCCGCGCTTGGTGTATATTAAATGATTTTAAAGAGCGAAAATAAGGAAAAAAATTCAAGTAAATAATAAAGTTAAAGTCGGCCAAGTCCGACCATTTTATGCCCTACACCATATTTGCGTGAGATTTTCTTGACTTAAAATATTTGTATTCAGTACAAAAGTTGGCGGCATACAGTTAAATATATATGTGCCAAAATTTTTTTGTAAAATATAATTTTATTCGCATCAACCATAGTCAAAAATGTCCTTTCCGGAGGACTTTTGTATGTGGGCTATAACAAAAAAAGATCCGATCGTATTTTGCTTAGTACACCAGTTGGCGGCATAAAAGTAGGCGCATATGTGTGCAAAATTTTGTCAAACTAAAAGAAATTTTCGCGTCAGCTTAAAAACAAGTTCCTTTTTCCGGGATGTCATTTTAATTAGAGCTATAACAAAAAATAAACCGATCGTCGCCAAATTTCATCAATATATCTTCAAAATTGTGACCTGTACTATGTTTACAAAAATACATGGACACCCAGCTGGATGGATGAAGGGACATGCTTAAATCGGCTTGAAAGTGGTTCTGAGTAGATCGTGTTACTTCGAAGAGGGTCTCAGACCATTACATTTGAACATAACAAACATCTGCCCAAACGCATTATATACCTACGATGTATGTGGTGTGGGTGCACGCAAAGAAAAAATATGGTTGAGGTAACCATAATATAAAATCATGATTGGGTTGTAATGATTAGCTGCAGTCATAGTTAGCATTCATTTGATACTAATAAACTATTGTTTCAATAAAATACTTTATTAAGTGAAAAATTTATATTATTCTACAAACTTAATTGTCAATTTTGCTAAAGATTTTTATCATGGAAAATTAAAAAAAAAACATTTTTTGATACTGAGCCTTTTGTTATTAAAAATGAAAACAATTTTTTTCTGTGTACTTGTTTTTATTAATTAACTGATAATTTTAATTAGGATACAGAATTTTTGCCTTTTGTATTTGCCATTTAAATATTATATTCTGTACACTTTTTTTTTATTTTAAATTACAAATTGCTTAATACGTATATATTATATTTTAACAATTGATTTTTATTTTTTTAATAACATATTACACTCAACAAAAAGAATAATGGAACATAATAATAACTTATAAAAGTTTAACCATTATTTGATTTCTTTGTGGCCAAACTGTTGTTGCGCCCATCAATACCTAATTATTTGTACGTTTTAATACTACAAATATTGTATTATTTTGCAAACAGATCGTTATGTGTTTGGAAAAACAAGTTTTAATATCATAATATGGTTTGCAGGCAATCATATTAAATATTTTTTTATCGGTAATCATAAAATGACCAAAAATATTTGATTGTCAAAGCAAATATACGTATAAATCAAACAAAAATAACTATTAGATGCTTGCGCCAAATAAGTTTGATTGCATTATGACTGTCGTGATGATGCCCAACCCTGTTGTTTTCAGTGTGTGTAAAAAAATCCTAGAATTGAGGTTGATTGCCAAACAATTTTTTATACCCTTCAAATAAGTGGTAAGAGTATATATAGGTTTCTCTTTCTGCTTGATATTTTTTTAATATTAATCTGCGACCCCAGTGCTTGTAGATAGGGAAGTCGGTTCAGTGATGTCCTTTTGTCAAACTTTCCGCCTATCCGTGTTGTAGTTAAAGTCAACTTTTTAAAACCCCTAATGTCGCGCAGACCCGTAAGAGGCATTAAATTTTTAGAAATATCTTCTAACAATTTGATTCCTTAGCCAGCAAAAGATCCTTCGAAGGTGGAGTCTTACAGGCTTTTAAGTCTGTTGCCAAATATATCCAAATTGTTCGAGAAATTGTTTAAAAGCAAGGCAACTTCGATTCTACATGACAACAGCTGCATTTCAAATCACCAGTTTGGATTTAGAAGTCAACATAGTACCATCTAACAAAGCTTTTGAGGAAAAGAAAAACTGCTCCGCGCTCTTTATAGATCTCTTTTTATACGTCTCTAGAGCCTTCGATAAAGTTTGGCATGAAGCCCTGTTAGGCAAGTTAAAGCTAAACTTACATGTGAACATCTTTAACCTTTTAAAAAAGTACACAACTGGTCGACAATTCATGATAAAATAAGGAAACTTCCTAAGCTTTCCTAAGCCACTAGGGGCGGGGGTACCTCAAGGGAGTATGTAAGGTCGGATTCTTTATTTGATTTACGCAACAGACATGCCCACAAACAATCTTACTCATACGTCGATATTTTCTGATGATAAAAACCCTAAAGAGGCCTTAAAAACAACTTCAACATCACGTATCCCAAGTAGAAAAACAAATGAACAAAAATGCACCCACGTTACTTTTACTTTGCGCAAGGAAACGTGCCCCCAAATTCTCATTAACAACCATACGGTGCCTCAAAGAATTGAGGCGAAATATCTTGGCATCCACCTGGACCACCGCCGCACATGGAAATCACATATTGACACAAATGAAATTTAAGACGGCCCAAATCCAGGTTAATTGGTAGAAACTCTGTTCTACGTTTTGATTATAAACTTTTACTCTACAATTCATTTTAAAACCAATTTGTTGCTATGGAATGCAGTTATGGGGCACTGCTTCCGCCTCCAACATTGAAAAAATTTAACGCCGTCAAAATAAAATCCTAAGAATGATAACTGGTGCTCCTTGGAACATTAAAAACAGCAACATCCACAAAAATCTGCAAGTTTTACTAGTTAAATCCGAAATCCTTAATTATGTGGACAAGTAGACACACTTGTCTGAAAAGAAGGGATACTATTGCACTTAGATGAAACTATTGAATTAATTAATTTTATTATAAGATTTTAGATTTTAGTCTGGCACTGGCTGAACTAATATAAATTAAATAGTTTTAAGATTTGAATACTTATTTTTAGTTTGCCAAGGGCGAAGATTCAATAATAAAATATATTTATTGAAATCCAGCAATATCACCAGCTAACTGACAGGGATATAAGCAAAACCCTAGACTACCTCTGTTTATTTCTCTAAAAATTTTACATAGAAACCTCTACAGCTGGCTTGTAGTTACTTCGTACAATGGGCAATGTAAGACTGACTTCCATTAATTTTACCCCACAAACATTTTTGTGCAACAAACTAGCACCCTATCTCTGCCCCTATTAGAGCTGCCATACAAAATTTAGTTTTATTTTAAATTTTTTTTGTAAATCGATTCCACAAATGTTAAATGTAAGATCGACCTGGTAAAGAACCCTATAACTTCTTCAAAATCGCTCCTAAAGAAATTAACTGTATCAGAGACCCCTCTTAGTCCTCCCTCCCAAACATATGCTTTAGCATACTTAACTCGTATTACAATCACCTAAGGGGGCTGTCATTAAAAGTTTGCAAATATGATGTAAAAACACTAATATATTACCCAGAATCAGCCTTACAGAAATAGAGTGTACGACCAACCTCCATTAGTTTCCCCTTTAAAAACATATTTCTGGAATATACTTACCCCCTCTCTCCACGCCCTAGGAGGATTACTATACAAAATTTGACAAAAATAAGGTAAAATATGTCACAGACCCCCATTTGTTTTCCATCTCAAACAAATTTTTTAAAAATATGTGCCCGCTTTGCATATCACCTAAAGGTGTTTAATTAAAAAATTAAAATAATAATGTGAAAACACCCTAACTTTCCCAGAGTCGACCTTTGAGAAATAAAGTGTACGACTGATACCCAGTTGTTTTCCCTCCAAGACATATTCCTGAAACATAATTTTTCCCTATATCCTCGCCCTAACGAGGTTGCCGTGCAAAACTTGGAAAAAGAGGGTAGAACCCTTTCATCCTTCCCGGAGTCGCCCCAAGAGGAAAAAAATGTATTTCAGACCCCCATTGATTCCCCCTCCCAAACATATTCCTATTATATAAAAATCCCTTTTTGCTGCATCGTCTAAGGGGGCTCCTATACAAAGTTGGGTAAAATTGTAATAAATCCCCGCTACATTTTTCAGGGTGACCGTGGATAGGTCAAATGTAGGACTGACCCCGACTCATTTTTCCTTGCAAACATTTTCCTTGAACACACATACCTCATATCTCTTCCCACAAAGGGGGTATACAAAATTTAAAAACAATTAGGGTGCCTCCAAGAGGTTTGAAATATGCACCCCTATTTAAAAGTTATAAATATTTTAAAAATAAAAAAACTTAAAAAATAAATAACAAAAGTTAGGGGTTTTGAAAAGCCAATGTGAAGTGTATCTTAGATACGGCCGAATATAGTACACTTACTTGTTTATACTTACTTGATATCCGTTGCTTATTTTTTCTTTGAAAGTTAAAAATGAACAACAATTAAGGTAATTATTTCTTAAATTATTTTCTATTTCTTAACATAATTATCAAAACCACAAATGTCAAAACAATAAATATTTTTGCAAAAATTGTTACTAAATAAAAACTTGTCTGCATATAAACAAAACAAATTAATGATTCTTTATAATAAAAGAAAATTTTAATATAATTTCAATCATTTAGGTCTTTGGCTGTTGTACTGCTAGAATCATTAAACTTATTGCAAGTAACTGGCTGAAATCAAAAATGTTAGTGAAAAAAACTTTTCCTTTAATAGGAGAGTTTACAAAAATCCCTTTAAATATTTTCTATATGGTTGGAATCTGTGTCATACGTTGGAAGCCGAGTGAGAAGCCTAAAGAACTGCAGTTAATTCTTTTTCTACTTCTCATATTTCATATCACCTTGGATGTCACGTGCATGTTGGCCTATTTGATATATGAATCCTTAGATACTTCATTAGAAAAGACAGCCTATATTATATACACAACATTCGCAGGTAATTCCTTGATGAAACTCTTTTGCTGTCTTTACAATCAGAAAAAATTAAATGAAGGTTTAAGAATTTTCGAAAAGTATTATCCCAAAACGACTAAAGCAAGAAAAGATTATGAACTGGATAAACATTTGAAAAAGATAAATAAGTATAATGGGTTCTTGACGATTTATCATTTTGCTGTGACCAGTATGTTTAATTTGTTTCCTTTAATGCAAAATTTTATTTTCTATTTGAGAAGTGAAGACAATTTATTCCTTTACGAGTTGCCATTTCCCTTGGCTTACCCTTTTGATAACAAGAAAATTTGGGGTTATGCATTCGCTTATTTCACTCAATGTACTGGATCGTATTCGGCATCTTGTGCTTTTCTTGGTCCAGATTTGCTGCTGATAACTTGTGTTCACCTAATTAATATGAATCTTAAATATTTGGCTAAAAGTATTATGGATTTTAAACCAAATGGATCGGCCAGTGATATAAAGAAACTTAAAGAATTTGTTGTTTATCATAATGATATTTTAAGGTAAGTGTGGCTTTTAAAATTATTCCAAAATGGTTAAAAAATTTAAAAATAGGTAAAAAGTCTATGTTTGTAAATTTTTTTAGCAGCTTTTATATTGATTAATTTTATTCATCGAGTTGAACCTGTTTCTATATTAATTAATTTTCCTTAACTCTGCTGCTAATATTTCTATTTCAGAACTGTTGATCTAATTGATTCTACTTTTAACATCTCAATTTTTCTTAATTATGTGGGAACGGTTACAATTATTTGTCTTGTTGGTTTTCAATTAGTGGCTGGTACTAATTTCTTGGATTTAATAAAATTTTGTTCATTTCTCATTTCGTTATTGACGCATGTTTATTTTATATCAACTTTTGGAACAGATATGATAGAATTGGTAAACTAAAAAAATTATAAATTATTAAAATATCATACATATTTGTAAAACATAATTTTTAATTTTTTAGAGTTCAAAGATAAGTGACGCCTTTATACATCACCCTTGGTATGATGGTTCTATTGAGTATCAACGTGCTTTGACTCTAACAATAGCTAGAAGTCAGAAGCCAGCTCACTTAAAAGCCTTTAAGTTTTTCATTATATCAATGGAAACATTTAAATCGGTAAATTTCTAAATTAATTATAAAAGTTTTTATTAAATTTGTAAATCTTTTAATTGCAGCTAGTCAGCATTTCTTATCAATTCTTTACCTTGATTAAAGCTCGTTATATTGAAGAGTGATTTAGTAATTCTGAAATAGAATTATTTGAATATTTATTGGAATATACTGAAAGTGATTTGAGAAAAATTGGTATCAAAAAATTGATAAAAATTAATATTGTAATTTTAATTCTAAGCCCATGGAATTCACTTTTACTTTAAATTGGGAATTTAACATTTAATCTGTCACTGGCTGAAATAAATTTTTGGTTATTATATATTTTTGTTGAAGTAACAGTTTTTAATGAAAATTTTTGCTTTATATTTTGGCTTATGTTCATTACATAATTTTCTTTTATTAAAAAAATTTATAATTTTTCCTTAATGTTGTTTGAAAATTTATTATCAGTTGGTTTATTTATAATAAAATAAGTGTTAAAAATGAATGAGTGTTCAATTATATCTTAAGCTGCACGTTTTTAATAAAATTGTGTTAATGAAAAAACATTTTAGAGAATCACCAAATTCGAAAAATTATTAAATTTATTAAAAGTTATTGCACTTAAATTTAAATCATTTTACTTAATTAAGAGCAAACAAAATATACAAAATATATTTATATTATATAAAAAAAGATCATTCTACATGTCATTATTTGTTCTTATAGCCAATTCTGAGCGAACGTCAACCTTACTAATAATTCATCTGAAATTGCTATCCTTTGTTAACGAGGCTCTGGTGGCCAACTGTATTAGAAGTAACCCATCCATATGCAAAAACTAGGCCCTCTCTCAAACATATTTAAAACGAAACTATCTAAAAGTTAAAAAAAATTTCAATTATAAATTTGTAACTTCATACCCGTTAGAGTTTTCAAGTGGTCAGCAAGCAGAAATTGAATTCTTTCAATTTATTTTGATAAAGATATCGAAAAGTTTTTTAATTAAAGTTAAATAACTTTTTGCAAGATTTAAGTTTACAAACTGTTACAAACTAAGATTGGGTAGATAAATTAAAACCTGAACGAAATGCTATATAATTATCCCAAAACATTATTGACAGCATTCGTTGCTGCTGAAAATAAAAGGGTAGTTTTTCTGCAGCTGCGGCACGTTAATTTCCCACGTGACACTCATGAACCAGAACCCATACCAATGTTACGTTATTGTGTGCACCCAGCCTTTTTAGAGTGTCCACGCACAACTTTACTAGTGCAGTTCTAGTTTTATAAGTAGCAAAGGCTTTTTAGGCAGCCTGGCTGTCCGAGAGAATGTATATATGAGCTCTTCCAGTAATTTTTTTAACACATACGCATAAAACGTAGATATCAGCCTGAAATATTGATGAATATTGACGCATTGCTAGAGCCTTGGATGCTTTGACCCATCAGTATACAAAACCTGCTTCCTTTTAAGTTGCCAGGTCCCACTGATCTGATTAGTATGATAGAAGATCTCCACATCGAATAAATTTTAAAATTTTACTTTTTTTTAATTCATAAGAGTCAGTCCTCTAGTTAATTTTAAAACATTTCTCAGAATTTTCCGTATATTGAATTTTATTTTTATTCATGATATTAAACCCATCCCTGTTTATATGTACGTTGAACAGTACTTCTTTGTATTGAGCTGAGCATATTATTGTCAGTGTATCCGACCCTATCAATACTCTCACCAAAAATGTAAACTTAACGAATTATATTTCACTTTAGCGCTTATAAAATATCGTACCTCTATAAATTTGCGTTCAAAGGACTTTGCAAGTAATGTTGATAAATAAAAAGTTACAAGCTAATAAAATTTAATAAAACTTATTTAATTAAAAAAAATATTAAAAAAACACCTTAAACAATATACCATTTATGCAACTTAATGCTAATATATAAAGCAATGCCACGTATGAGTGATAAGAAATTCTAATAGAAGATAGCAGTAAAATATATTAAGTATACGCAACCGCGAAAAGTTGGCACTCATTTTGACTCATTTTGCTAATTTTCAATTTTAATGGATTTTCTAGACGGATATAAAAACTTGATTTATAATTGAAAATAAAAATTGTTGGAATTAAAAAAATATAATGGAATCAATAATATATGAAAGATACATAAACAAACAAAAATTATAAAAATTTCAATCGCATGCACAGAAGTTAGAAGTTGCTGTAATTAATGACGTACGGCATTACGTTAATTCATAGAATTATTGCAAATTATTCCTTACATCGCTTGCTCAATATTATAAGGTTGTATGACATCTTTTTTTCTGTTTAGGGTTAATAATATATGAGGATTTTTAGAGCGCCTTTAGCTCCAGAAAACAACAAAGATGTATAGTTGTATGTTATAAAGCGTATACGAGTAAAACATCAAAATTGTATGTATCAAAAAACTTTAAAGGGTGTTATATTGTGTTATAATGTGTTTGTGCTTATATCTGCATTACAAAAATCAAGAATCCACCTAAGTAATACCGATCAAATGAGAATAACCTTATGCGTAGACAAAATGATGTTCGTCTGTCTGTTCGTTTCTTTGGCTGGCTGAATGACGATGTAAACTTTGTAAAAAACTGAAAACCATTTAAAAACAAAACTGCAAACTTTGTGCTAGGATTGCTAGTAACATTATCGAAATATTTGTATTACTAGGGCGAGAAACAGCACACTCGTATGCCTTCGACGTTTTTTGTGTTCATAATGCGAGCATTCAAAAAGAGAATGGCTACACGGAAAAAAATGGAAGTTACTTTTTAATGCATTTCACAAATTTAAAAGTCTGCGAATTGCAATGCAAATTTTTAAAGAAATTTTTCTTATTCCTTTTTTTAAAAGGACATTCTGAACCATAACATAATTTATTTAATTTTTTTAGTCTTAGTATGATAGGCATTTATTTACTACAAAGATTTCCATCCTATTAGAATTGCTTTAGATTTTTTTTTTGTTTAAAAAATACATTAAGTAGATATAAAATATTCTATATGTAGGGTGCCTACTGCGATCGACCTGGACATACTTCATACTGTAGACTCGACAGAGAGATAATTAGGTACACGGACGAGTATTGGGACAAGGAGAATGAAACAGTAACTACTACGACAATAACGGACATTGAACAGGAGAGTAGATAACCAGACAGAAACCCAACGGTTAGTCGCGGACAATGTTTAACTTATTTAATTTTAACTTCTTTTATATTGTTAATAAATGAATCGCGAAATCAAACAAAGCATATAAGAAGTTTTAATCTACTCAAAGTAGGTTTAATCCCACATATATATTTCTTTATTTTACATATATATGAGTATTTTCAACATTTTCTATTGTATAAGGTGACGTTAGTAATATTATTAAGTATTCACTAGGCTATTTAAAGTGTTTCTAACACTAAATGTTAATCATAGGAGTGATAGTGCATTTCTTTGATGCCTAGAATGTTGGGCTCTCATTAAATTTTTTAATTACTACATTGCATCTTCTATATTATATTGGCTGTTGTACCAATTTGAGCAAAGCAAATCCATCACCCAAAAGAATTTTTTTTTCTACCTTGAGTTTAATTGCAAACTATGACATCCAGAATTTTATTTTGGTCAGTTTACCAATTAGTTTGCTGTCCAGTTAAATTACATTTAATCTTATTGTACACATATAATCCACCCATAACCACATATAAACTTATTAAGCGGAAGCACAAAACGTATGATTAACGTTGTAGTTGCCAGGTGATATAAAGCCGGGATTTAAAGTTTTATAAAAACATTTGGTCTAATTCTTTTTATTGAAAATTTGGACTGGCAATTAACGAAAGAAATCAAAAGGTTTTGGGTTATATCTTTGATATAGATATTAGTTGATTAAATATAAGATTCGAAGAGGCGACACACAAACTGTTGTGTAGAGGATTATAAGTAGGGTGACCATTCTTACTGATTTCATCGTACGAGTACAGATTTTTGGTTTAGAACACTGACAAAAAATCTGTGAAATGAATTGTACTGATATTTGAGAAAAAGTACTGATTGTACTGATTTTTCGATATAATATTTAATTTAAAATTTTTTTTTTAATTGTTAACTTTCCACCAAACTAGATGGTTAATTTAACATACATATATGCATAAAGTGACCCAGCTGAAGTTAAAATGTTTATTTGACACGAGCGATTATTTCGTGACTCTTTTTTTTTTATCTCCCAGCCCAATTGCAATTGACTCTTGAAATGATTCTTTTACAAGTAATTTTGACGTTTGCTAAACAAGAAAATCTTCGTTTAGATGTTTTTGAGATCATTAGACCATTGTTATTTAGCACTAATCGTATTTGATTTTTCACTTAATAGTTAAGCAACATTTTGACATTTGTATTGCGAATGCTTTTTTTGAAACTGGTGTCATCGTGTAAACATTCAAACGATCCCTTAAAGATTGCCTCTCACCAGCCATATAATAAGCTGCAGGTGTTTTGTAAATTGTTGGGCTATAATCGCCTTTTGAGTTTTTTTGCATTAAAAAAGCGTATTAAAAAAAACAAAAAAAAATTGAACGATTTTTTTTATAGTTTTTTAAATTATTCTTTTTAAAAACTCAATATTTTTTTTGTGTTTTTTCTTACAAAGTTAACCTGCACTTTGGCTATAAGAAATCAAGACGGAAGGACAAACTTGCTTGAATCAACTAAGCAAGTCATTTTAAGTCGATTGTCATACCCGAAAGTGGAAAACCGAAAAAACTTTTTATTAAAAAAAAAAAACGAAAAGTGTACTGGTTTCGAACCAAAAATTAATGGTCACCCTAATTATAAGCCAACCTGAAAAACAGTTCTGCTCCACCTCAGCTAATAAGCTGCTTTGCATTCTGCCAAATATTTGTATTTGAATGCACTGCTTTCGCTAGATAGAGATTTTTTTGCGTAATACCTTTCCAAACATATTTTTGAATAATAATAGTTTACATTTAAGTTAAATACAAAAAGTATAGTTTTTTATGTCCTGATATCTCCAAGGACAACTTTCATTTTTTTCTAGCATGTAATTGTAGCACTTATTTTCATAAAGTTCTTTTAATTTCAATAAAAAACCATTTAAAGAGGAATAAAAATAATTGTTGTTGATATAATGACAAAACCAGGACTTAATAAATAGCAAACTAAAGTATTTTTCTATTGTGAATGGCAATGATGTCATCCAAAGTGACAAGAACATTTCTATAGACAAAATCATTAACACGCTAGTCCCAAATGTATACAAAAATTTATTTAAATTTTTATTTCTTTTCAACATTTTTTTTGAAAATTCAAATATAATGGAGTCACTATTAGCATACAATAAGTAAAAAGCGTTGTTTTTGAACAAAAGATACGAAACATGCCAAAGAACAACAAGAAAAAACGTCATCCGCGAAAAGGTTTTAAACAATGAAAAATCACTTTTCTGATTTGCATTAAAAGAAAGCAACATAAAAAAGTATTGTTTTGATTGGGGCTGCCAACAACAATATTAAAAAAATACTTAAATATTGAACCAAATCGTAATAAGGTGTTCACAAAAGAATAATAAAACAAGTAAGAAAGTCAAGTTGGCCAAGCCTGACTATATTTTATCTTACATCACATTTGTGTAGGACTTTTTGAAAGAAAAAAAAAAAGATTAACAGTACTCAGTATAATAGTTTACGGCAAAATTATTAACACGTGTTCAAAATTTTGTAAAAAAAGAAATATTCCAGTAAGTTATTCCAAAAATGCCTTTTCACGGAGGACATCTGTTGGGAGCTATATCAAAAAATGGACCGATAGTTTTTGTATTTTATATATGTACTTGTTGGCATGAAATAATACGCAAGTGCGGAATTTTTTAAAAATAAAGTAATATTTGAGGACGTTATTATAGGGGCTATATCAAAAAATTTACCGATAATCAATAAAATAAGAAGCTTTTTGGTTTTTTTTTACACCTTGATCGTTTCAAAAAAAAAAGGATCATAAATGTTTTCGGTGGTAATGCCACACACGAAGCTAGTGTAAAGATTTTGTATGAAGATTTTTGGGATTTTGTGATTCTCAAAATCTGTTGTTTTCTTTATTTAAAAAACCCATTCAAGTGAAAATGCGCTTCGTGGGTCGTGGTTAAATTTGACAAACATTTTTACTTTGATCAAAAGAGAATATTCTTTAACATTTATTAAACACACTGCGATTATGGTTTTTGGCAATTAATAATTTCTTCTGATCTGCGATAGTTTCAAATTCAGTAAAATTTTCTAGCCTCGAATGAAAGGCTGGACCCAACGGATCAGTTTATATTCTCCCAAAACAAATTCGGGAAATAGAAAAAATTTATAAAATATTCACAAGCAAAGATATTATAATTTTTTTACATCATACAGACATAGTCATATATATTTACACAAATTAAAAATTTTAGTTTGCTTAGAAATAAAACAAAATGTTTGAGCTTTTCGAATAAATTTTGAAATAAAATCTACTCAATTGTAATCCTTAAAATGTACAGTTTATGCTAGTTAAAATTTTTTAGCAAAAAACTTGACGGCAGTTGATTTAACATACAAAAGAAATCTACGCCTTAAAAAAAAATAAAAAAAAAAAAAAAAATCGTTCTATTCTTAAAATATTCGTAGAAAATCCAGTCGCAAGTTCTGCAGAGGCAGAAAACATCATTGGAAAGCCTGTAAATGAATCCACGATTCGGAGAAGATTAAGCACGTATGATATAAAGACCTATGTTGTGAGAAAAGTAATAGACATATCTGAAAAAAACAAAAAAAAAAAACGTCCAGAGTTTGCAATGAAGTCTTCTTTTCAATTTGAAGGGTCATTTGGAAAAACTTATATGCACCTTTCCAAAGGATCGAAGCTTAAAGCAGTACAACTTATTAATCGTTTCGGCGGGGGCTCAGTAATGTTTTGGGGATGTGTCTCATACAATGGATTTGTGGATCTAGTACCAATACAAGACCTCTAAACCAGGCAGGATATTTAGAAATTTTGAATGACCATGCTTTTCCTTAGGCTCAGAGATTATTTCCTGATAAAAATTGGATTTTTCAGCATGATAATGCTCCATGCCACAAATCATTGTTACCAACAACTTGTTTAAATCGAAATGGACAAGATGTTCTTCCGTGGCCACCCCAGAGTCCAGATCTTAACATAATAGAGAATGTATGGGCATTCATAAAAAGGCAGATATCTAACAAAATGGGGCGAAAACGAGAGGAAACTATTGATGAAATTATAAATCTCTGGAACAGCTTAGAAATTGAGTTTGTAGGCAATTTGATTACATCTATTCCAGCTAGACTACAATCTATCATAGATGCTGAAGGAAATTTTAGTGGCTAATAATTATATTTGTTTTGTTTCTTTTTTTTTTGGTGTTTTATAATGTTTTTTATATTGTGTAAATACTTTTGAATGGCAATAAATTTGTGTAAATAATTTTAAAATATGAGGCGCAGATTTCTTTTGTGTTTTTGATCAATAACTATCAATTTTTTTGCAAATAATTCTTATCCAGCAAAATCTATACACATACATTTACAAATTCGGAAGTTTTCTTGTCGCAAATTTATTCACATAGCTGCCAAAATGCTGCTGCTAACTAAACACACTACAAATTTTAATTTGTGTAAATATGTATATGTATATGACTATGTCTGTATAGTCACTTTTCCCGCACTCTGTATATTATCCTAAATCAAAAAATTATAACACTTCGCCTTAAATTGCAGCTAAACGGGGTTTTGAAAGAAATATATTTTCTTTAAATTTACCATGTAACTATTTCCATAGTCGATATAACTATATAAAGACTTTGCAGATCAAACAATTCAGTACAAAATTAATGTTGACATATTTAAGCATTTCCTATGTATTTATTCTTGTGTACAAAACTAAAAAAAAACGAAATAAAGGAAATCTTGTTTAAATTTCATAACAGCATTTTAATTAAAAATTAAAAACTCTTTTACTGATAAAAAAATCACTTACAAACATACATAACTATACAGGCTGATTTCTTGGAAGCGTAAAGCAATACAAAACGAAAATTAAAGAAAAGTTAACAAAAATAGAAGTAAATGAAAAAATTTATTTAAAAAGAAACAAAATAAATTTTTAGAATTTTATTTCAAAGTAGGATTTTAAACAGTTTTTTTTAATTTAAAATACTTTAGTTTTCAACGAAATTTTCTAGACAATTTTTGCATAATTAATATAAGAGATTAAGGATTTGCTTTCTTTTCACGATCTCTAAAAATTACTTCTATTTTTCGTTGCAGTACTGTTAGTGCACTGTAGGCAGCAAGTGCCCTGTTGAAAGTTAAACAGATTTTTTTAATAAATGTGATTATATTGAAAATACTTTCTTTGTTTTTATTTTAAAAAACTATGTGTTGGACGATAATGAAAACATATACGTTGGCAAGTATGTAAGTAAGTATAAAATAAAGTGTATAAACATTCATTGAACCTTTTTATAAATATTTTATACTGTATATGATACTTGTATATACTTATATAAAAACAATAAAGTCCGACAACTATGTTGGCGGTTATAACAACAAAAGCAGTATCTGCACCATAACAAGAGCAGTTGCAGCAATGCGTTATTACCACATTCAAGTGTCATGTAATAAATTTTATATTGCTTTTAAAACAACTTAACCGAGTAAAAGAAGCACAAAAATAGTTTAATTGAAATTAAGAAAAACCAACAACTCAAAAGCCATAAAAAAAATCTGTGGCGATATGACTGCTTAAACTGCTGCCGAAGGCTGTTCTTATTGATAATAAAATTGAAAAGCAGCTGTAAATATTGTAAAGAGTTTGAATATTTTTTTAATTTTGTTATTTTTAGACCCTTTACAGAGTGATAAGGATACATCAGTTTGTCATTCTGTTTGTAATTTTTACAATATTCACCTTAGACCACAAAAAGTATACATATTCTGGGTCCTATAGATGGGAAAACCGATATAGACGTGCCCGTCTGTCTGCCTGTTGAAATCAAGTTTCCAAACTCATATAAGGTCGCACAGTAAAATGTTTTGATATAAGACAATCAGAAATATTTCTGAAACAATCGGTATTTAAAATCAATAAAATCGGATCACTATTGACCAGGATACGGGGTGTCCGCCGGCAAGGTATACTACTTTGTTTTGACGCCATTTTGGTAATAGTATTAGTCCAGACAGTTCATATTTGGCAGCCGCGAAGTAAGGATGTGGCAAATTTATTCTGAAAACCTATTTGGTAAAGCAACGTATTTTAATCATTAGGACATGACAACCCATAACAGCCCTGATTTTCATAAAAAAATCGTAATGAGTGACTAGGCACATTTTCAATTGAATAAACATAAAAGTCGGGTTTTGACAATGAAAAACCCTCAAATTATTCATTAGTCATCTTTGCATCCATTAAAAGTGACAAAACCCACTAGACCTTTCCTTAACAGCGTAACGGGATTGGGAGCGATATCGTGATATGATTAAAAACTTTTTAGTACCACAAATGCATACTTTGGGCTTGGTTAACACATGGTATCAAAAAGACGGTGTCACATCGCATACAGCAAGGACTACAATGGGACTACTGCGAGACCTCTTTCCACAACAAGTTGTTTCGAAATCAGTGCATATTTCCTTATATATCTCAGTAAATATAGTCAGTCTTGCATTTAACTTGGCACGGCTACTTTGAAGATAGGGACCTAAATCAGGGAAAATTTTTTTTAAGATAGGATCGCTTAATCTGAAAAATTAATATAACAGCTATCAACTTCAAATGTTCTACAAAAGGTAACTGGACAATGAGACCAAAATTTTTGAAAAGGAGATGGGTAGCCCCCATAGAAATCAAAAAGTAACTGAACAATGATTCTTACATTTAAAAAAAAAAAGAAAAAAATGGAAAGAAGCAGGGAGAGGGAAGCCTTCTATACAAATAAAATTTTTTAATAAACGTTTAATAAGAATAATGTTGAAAACTGTTAAAACTCTCGACCTCAAACCTTCTACATGGTATTTCTATTAAACAATCTTTATTATTTTGTAATATTTTCTATTTCAAAACCAGAATAGCTATCGACTTTAAACCCGGCACAAAGTATTTTCATTATAATATTTGCAGTATGTAATATCTCGGCTAGACCAGATGGCTGGGTAAATAAAAAACCCTATGTGAAGGGTGTATAAAATTCGGCACAGCCGAATATAGCGCTCTTACTTTTTTTCTCTTTTGCTGCTTTCAGCCGCAAGTCAAAATATGTTTTAATGCTTTTCGTATATGAAAAGTTATTTAATATTTAATTAAAATAACATTCAATATACTTTGAAGCTGGACGAGAAAAAGAAAACTGGCAAGAGAAGAATTTTTGTTATAAACATTTTTGCGGTTGGGGATATGGTAACATTTACATATGTTTATATGTACATACATTAGGGCGGCAATCGATTACATGAAATAAAATTTTTGATTGAATATTGAATGTTCTGATACAAGGTTTAAACATTTTCCCCCTAAATTTGACCCGATTTGCACAGCGTTTTATGGGCCCGTCTAGATCAAATTTAAGATGTAAGCAAATTTCATAAATATATATATATATAAAGGAACAGCGTTAATAAATGACTGATTCGTCATTGCACAGCTGAAATGCATTGAGCTGCAGACTAGAAAATTGAAATGTGGGCACCTCCTTGTATCCAGTGTCAAAGGATTTTGGGTGGTTTAAATTAGACAAAGACGGAAAAACTGCTAAATTGATATCTTCTAAGCTATACACGATAGAACCAAATATAAAAAAAAGTCATCGTATTTTATTCAAGACATAATTGGACCTATGCCTAGCACTTTATTGAGATTTGTGACCCTAAGGCGGCAAAATAGATTGAAAATTCTATTTTGATACTGGTCAGGTACATTTTGTAATTTTCGTTAAAAAGGGGAAACAATTATTTACTGGTGCTATAAAAGCATTTTTTGTAACATCGAAACGAATAAAGATAAAACTAAAACTGAAGTTGGATTGGAAATATCTTAAAAAATATGAATGTTGCTTTGGTATTTTTCTTAAATGCCGTAAGATAAAGACACGGTAGAATATTTGGATGCTGGTAAAGTCCATTTTGTAACTTGTGAACAAATGTAGATAGAAAAAAGGTTCAAATTGCTTTACACGGCTCTCAAAATACTTGGATATGTGTTAGGTGTTCTTAAAAATATTAGACCCTAAGCAGCAAAACAGTGTAGAAACTTAATTTTAATACCGCTCAGGTCCACTTTGCTAATGTAGTTGGAAATAAAACTCAAGCACGATAGATTTCAAAAAATTTGAATATGTTTATGGTACTTTTATGAAACTATATTTTAATACCATTTAGGTCCTTTTTGTAACTTTTTAATAAAAAAAATGGAAATTAAATGCGTTTGGTAGGTTTGAAAGAGTTATGAAAGCCAATTAGGTGGAAAAAATACTCTTTGCTCTGCTACATTTTTTGCATTTTTTGAGACAAAACTAGAAAAATATGGATTCTAGATTAAGATGGTAGGCAAAATAACACAAAAATTTTAATTTTTTTTGGTTGTAGGACTTTTCGTACTCTATTGATTTTTATACCTGGAACTTCACTTATAAAGCCGCGGGTAAATTAAAAAAAATTGGTTTGTTCTATAAATAATTTTTTAGTGGTAGAGATAATTTTTCCATCAGTCACCTTTGCATCCACTAGAAGTGACAGTCTGGTGGGACTATGATATGACTGAATACTTTTTAATGCTACAACTGTATGCCTTGTGCTTGGTTAACATGTGGTATCAACAAAACGGTGCCACATCTCATACAGCCAGGACTAAAATGGATTTACTGCGAGACCTTTTCCACAACAAGTTATTTAAGAAATTGTGACTAGCCTTCACGGACATCTGATTTGACTGCTACGGACTTTCTCGCAGAAGCAAGGCTTATGCAAACAAACCAGAAATGCTGGAGCAACTCAAACCAAATATTTGTGAAAATTAAATTAATTAATTAATGAAATACTGTGTGAAATGTGTGAGAATGTAATGAAAAACTTACTCAAAGAGTTCGCATTTGTGAGGCTGACAGAGGCGGACATTTATTTGATAATGTATTTCATATATAAGTGTCGACATTAGATAAAACATTTATCAATATAAAGTCCATTCTCTTTCATTTAATCCAAAATTATAAACAAACAAAGTTGTAAACCTTGCGGGCAGACACCCTGTATATTATAGCAAAATTTTAAATTTCTAATTAAATTTTGGCGCAGAGTAAGTCCTATTGAATATGTGTTCTTTTAAAGACAAAAAAAGTTTTAAGTTAGTTTGAACTTTTATATAATAAGACTAACTTCTAAATTTTGGGTGCCCCGTAGAGTTGTGGTAAGTGCACGAGTCTACCAGTATAGGGGTTGTGGGTTCAATTCCCACCAGAAACCCTGTAAAATTTGCTTCTTAATTTTTTTTTCTTCTTATCCTTCTCTGAATTTCTTCTTTATTTTCACCACCTATTTTATTTGCCTCTTTGAATAACACAAAGGGTCCGAATTAAGCGGGCTCAAAGGAGCTTTATCCTTTCCTTTAATGGCTGCCTTTTCTATTTAACCTAGCATATTTCCAAATGTTCTGTCTTTGATATCTAAAATCTCTAAAATAGCAAAGTTTGGGCTTGGCAAAAAAATTTTGGCTTAAAAAATTTTGCACTTAAAACTCTGTGCTTAAGTGCCTACAATTTTAAATCTTTTCAATTGATTAGAATATGTTATTTAGGAATTTAATTACACATTACATGCAGCATGTAACTGTGTTTTGAATATCAAAATATCCGTGTCTGTGTCTGTACAGGAACACGTTATTGAAATAAATTATTTATTAATTTCAAACACGCGCTTTGCTTAGTCGTCATTAAACAGCATGACTTTATCTCATCATCTTCATTAATGGTATTGTGGAGCATTAAAATAATAATTTGCTCAATTGGTTTTACAACCATTTAGTCCATATTTGTTTTCAATAATTTTATTTTAGAATAATAAAATGCCCACAGACATTTAGTAAATGTTTTATTTTTTTCTTTTACTTCTGTTCTCTACTCAAAGGTGAACATGTGGTGACTTTGCAATGAGCTGTAACAGCTTGTTACATGAGAAAAGAAGCATTTATTTAAGTGTTTTTTTTTTACAAAAGTACACACATAGACACAAAAGCAAGCACACTCTAAAGCACAAACACAATAATTGATTAAGCACACTAACAGGATAATATTGTCCTGGGGATGTAATGTAATATAATGGCCAGAAGTCTTATATTAAGCAAACTAACAAATATACACCAGAGCAACACTCACATACATTAACGAGTGAGCATTTACGAGATTAAACCATGTTTTTAAACCACAGATTATTTTTTATTGATTCCAATTTGATCCCAAGAATCACTTTTTATTACTTTTAGATGGAAATGAAAAAATTAATGGAATTAAATATTTGGTGGACAAAAGAGAACAAAGTGTGATTCCGGTATTGCTAACACGAGTTAATTTCTTTATTGCGGCGGTGATTAAAGTAAAATTGTTTCCTTTTATTTCTCAAAACATGGTATTTAAATAATGTTTATATTATAATTAATTAATTAAGTTGTCATTGATATTTTGTTGTTATAAAAAAGTTTTTATAAATTTTTTATTCATGAAACTTCTTTGCAGTATTTAAATTTGCCAGACCATTTTGCTGCACATTTTGGTGCTTTCAGGATCTACTTTATGAAAGGTTTAGGTTTTGTTAGCTATAACTCTTAGCAGCAACTTGAAAAAAGCCAGGCGTGTAATACCATTACATAACTCTCCGCAGCAAACTGTCATTATATGTATGTATATGTATTGACCTCTCGAAGTTCAATAGCTGACAAAAAATGCTTTTTAAAAAGAAATTGGTGTATATTTCTGTTTTTGCAACGCCTGAGACCCACTGTAAAATACATAGATCTACTCCTGAGTCAACCCAAGCCTGTAAGTTCATCCGTCAACCTGCCTGGTCTATACGTTCTTGTGATCAGCTTGAAGGTTTTTAAAAATATTTAATACAATTTGGTACAGGTATGAATTTTTTGATATAGGAATCAGGTGGTAATGACCGGTCTATTATTTTGCATAGCCCCAATAGAAAATTTTTTCCGAAACTAGTAATTTGTATGATAACTGCTGCAAATATAGCTCTTGGTCCACCAAATGTCGAAAGAAATTTTATACCGATCGGCCCAAAATAAAATAAGGGTTCTAAAAAGCACTATACTCGGTGATTTTTTTAACAATTAAATTGAGGTATAGAGACTGATATTGTTAGGCTTAGCTGACAATAACCTTTTTACTTTTTGATATTGATTACCAGATTAAAATTAGTAATCTTACCATTCTCCTTTAAAACTTTACGCTGATTTTAAGCGCGTTTTGTATATAAGGCAAAAACAAAGAAGGTAAACAATATTGTTGTTTATTAATCATATAATATACTTAACGCTAACTTTTTAAGCTCTCATTTAAATTCATCAAAATTGATTACAGACTAATCCTTTTAATATTAAATAATTTATGCATGAATTTTTAAAATGCAATAATATCGGCCTACAGGGCGTATGCGTTATATAAATATATTTAAAAGCTGATTTTTTCAATGCTCTATATAAAAGAAAATTTATAAAGTACGCATTAAAGGCAGTTGCAATGAAATAACTTCGTTTTTAGTTTAAGCGTATTTTTATTTAAATTTTTTAAATTTTGAATTTCCATAATTTATTAGATAACAAATTAAAAGAGAAATAAAGAATAGTATAAAGAATAGTAAAAAATGGCTTGCTGCAGACTTTGTTCTAACTGAAATAAAAATTGTTAAAAAACTAAAATTAAAACAAAAAAAAATTTTAATATTAAAATAAATTTACTTTGAGTTTAGTATATACTACCAGCAAAACAAAAGCGCTGACGAGAATTTGTGGTGGGCGTCAAAAAAGCATTCCCCTTGGCAAGAGCCAGGAACAAATACTTTTTGGACACTTTTTCTAATAAAACTACAAAATGAACAAGTAAGGAAGTTTAAAATTTACTTTTAATTCTAAAGCTTTTAGAATTTTTCTGAGGCAAAAAACTTAAAGTTCTTACAATTAGTGCATTAAAAAAGCAAATCATAATACACCTTCTTTACTTGTGCTTTTCCTTCTTTCTTTAACAAACCTGAAAATATATTTATTTTGCTGTTTATTACTTACGACTAAGAGTCCACTTCACGATTTGCAATTGTGTTTTGAAATTTTCTAGTAGTATTTCAAACATTTCTATTTCAGAAGCTTCGATATCAATTTAATATTTTTTTTTTCAACTTAAAAAATTTTATTTTTAGACACCTTATGTAAACAATCATTATTTAAAATTATTATGAAATCATAGATCAGTAATTTTATCCAATCATATCTATCAGCATTCACTGCTGAGTAAACCTACTACCTAAAGCTTAGTAGTTAAGTAGATACTTATTTAAATTACTAACTTTAGTTGACGTAATAGCTTGTTTTTAATCTTAGGCTACTAAATAAATGCTTTTCAATCACTTTTATCTTGTGCGTGCTCTCTACAATTCATTTTCTAAGGATTTGCATATTTTCGTCCACCTGGTCCTTCCACTTAAGTGTTGTTCTTGTGGGTCTGTGTTTCGCCGGGAAAATTTAAATTAATTTGATCGACATGGCGCATACTCAAAAACAACTTACCAAGTTGCGAATTTGCCATAAGTGAAAGCAAATTGCCTTATTGACTGAAACTTCATCTCGATTGAAAACTAGTGGTCATTTGTGCGGTTTTAAAATAACTTTGGCGCTATTGAATACAATTACAGGGCACTGTGTATGTTTTAAACATTTTAAAATTTAATTGGTTCGGAAAAAAACTATAAATGATAGCTGGTATTTTTTGTCATATAACTGCAAAATACACAAGGATACACAACTACTATTGAAAAAGGTTTTAAAATAAGGCGCATAAAAATTTGCTTGCTTGACACATCTTTCAACATGGTGGGCGCAGTCATATGAAGGGAGAAAACACTGTTGCTCTTATATAAAACCACCGAAATTAATCAACTTGTAAAATTTTTTTTAGGCGGGCACTGGCTGGACTATTAAAAATTTTTTTATAATTTAATTTTTTTAATTTTTGGCTTGAAATATATTCATGTTTCCCATTCAAATATTTCTTAATTAAACAAAAAATTTAAAATATATAGCAATTTGAGCCTTTGCATATTTGCTCACAGAGGCTTATATGCATATAGTTCTACCTCTATTATATTTTCTAATTGCAGGTTTGCTTAATGCGTATCGCGTATTTGACTCAGAAGCTGAGTTAAATGTAGTTTAATCTAAGGTTTTCAGTATAATTTTTAGCTTCACACATCTACACCAAAATACTCCTAGCGCTTAAGTAAAGAAGGTTAAAAAAATTATTATTTAAAAAACACCACTAACTGGCAAACAAACAAACAGATGTTTAAGTCTTATACTTATAATATTTTAAACAGATATCTGCTGTCATAATAACTGTTAATCTGCTAACAATGGCAAATAAAAAGCACTTAAAAACAAGCATGATATTTCAAGTACTCTCACACAATCCTTAATAAAAATACATTTAATTTCACCACATTTCTCTTCTGCTTCCACACACATATACAAATCTATTACAAACAAAATGATGGACATATTGTTAAGGAAAAAAACACAATGCAACCACAGATTTTTATGTCCTGATTGTGATACCAACAATAGGGAATAATAAATGTTTTACGTAAAATATTTATGAAGTACCTATTTTCGTGTCAAAATTAGCTTTTATTATTTTTAATGAACAAAACACCCAAGAGATTTAAATACAAAGGGTCAGATGTTTACAAAATATAACTGTTATAATTCTGACATGGATTTATGACCAGATACTGTTGAAGTATAAAAACAATTATTAAATTACTTTGGGGAAATATAAATAATTCGCATGTTCATATATAAATTAGGAAACAAGTAAGAAAGCTTTTGTTGGTGAAGACTGACCACGTTATACCCTAAACAATAATTTATTTTATATTAAGCACCGCCGTATGCATGAAATGATCACAAGTGGAATTAATTTGATTTTCAAGTAACGGAATTATATTCCAAAATGCTTCACCTGAAAGAATATTTGTGTAGAGTTCATGTAAAAAAATTTTGCAAATATAATTTAAATTCGTGCAACGTTTTGGTGACTCATGGCATAAATATATGCAGAATTTTGTAAACATAGGATAATAATGAAGTCAGTTATAGCCACAATCAATAGATAATAAGCATTAAAGTATACATAAGGAAAGACAGCATAAGGAAAACAAGCATCATGTATATTACACCCTACACCACAATTAATTTTATATTAAGTACCACGGCATTCTCATAACAAATCGTTCTTGTTTTGGCAAAAAGTAAAGAACGTAAACAGCCAGAGATTTTTTAATAGAAAAAAATTTTTCAAGCAACAATTAAAATTTTAAAAATAAAAATTTTGTGTGAAAGTGCCTTAGCGAGTAAAGCTCTCACCTTGTCTAGAGGACTGAAATGGTGAAACGATGAAAGCCAAACAATCAATGCATATCTAGTGAGGAGGTTTATTTCCAGCAGAGTTCTCTCACCGCTTCCATTACTTGTGGTCGCCAACGGGAGTTTGAGGACGTTTCAAGGGGAGGAAAGAAAAAAGCAGAATACGCGGGTGATGCAGTGATACCTGTCAGATATACATTTCTGTCTATCCTGACTGATCTCAGCAAGGGGTGTTAAGAAAACTCTCATGCTCATCGAAAGAATCGGAAAGAATTTGGTGAAAATTGAGCTACAATTATTCACTTCAAGATATTTGATCGGAGGATTTGGTGGATCGTTCCTCATTGGTATGAAGATAAAGCTTTCCTTAAATGGTTAAATACCTTGGAATTATACTGGACCAGAAGGAGCGTGTGAATGCTCAATGCGCCAGCAGGCGCATTGATTGGTCTGCAAAGATGCTGTCTCAAGGAACTGCCACTATACGATATTGAAAAAGTTTAAAAGACTTGCCGCGGTATGTTTAACGGGAGCTCTTAGGAGCACTCCCCAATTTGGCCTCGATGCAACACTGAATTTACTCCATCTGGAATTTTTTGTAAGGAGTTCTGCAACCAGGAGTGATTTGGGACTCAGAGAAACAGGAACATGGTACGGTTACCTTTCGGGATATGCAAGTATATGGACTGCAGGAGGGACCTGATCCAGTGAGCCTGGCAACTTATCAGCATATCTGGATTTCTTATCGAGTAGGAAGATATTTATCCAGGATGAGCCCTAAAACAAAACTGGAACCTTCAATCACTTAAAACTTAAAGTCATTCAGGTAAGACGACCACTGTAGTATATACAAAGCAAAGATATTTGCTACAAGGAGAGCGGCGCACTTATATCGGGGGAAAATGGTCTAAAGGGTGTCTCCATTGCTATCTATGTGGATAGCCAATATGCTACTAGGACACTAAGTTCCAACTTGGTAAGGTGGTCTAGGGTTGCTGAACAGCGCTGCAGGGACTTGATGGTTTTATAATCTGCTGCGTTTCATGGCACACTGGGATAGTTTGAAAAAAAATTTGCAGACGAATTGGCGCAAAAGGCATCTCGGGAAAATGTCAATGTAAAAACTGTTTAGATTTTTCTCGCACTGTGCAAATTCTATAGAAGTATCGAGGGATATTTAAAGGACAAGATGATCAGGCAATGGATGGACTGAGGCCACAGGATGCAGTGTGAACGGGGCAAATACTTATCGACCCTTTCGTACTGGAGCCTTTATTAGATACTAGTGTACATAAATGGATTTAAATGGTTAACGAGCAATACCTAGCACTTTTCGTTTTTTGTTTTTTTCCGTTGACCTAAAACATATGTTTTTAAAGAAATCGTCGAATAAAAAAAATTAATGCTCCATAGAAATATTAAAATATCTAATCAAAATGACTTAAAAAAAGTTAAAAAATACCCTGTTTTGGGAACAAGGGTGAATTTCTTAATAGTAAAAAGAAACTTAATATATAAATGAACTTAAGCCATAGTTATAAAGAGTCTTAGTTATTTAATTAAAATTAATAATTTTAAAAAAGTCAATTTACTGCTGTTGCTTACTGAAGGACATACATATATGCTTGTCAATATTTACATGTGTATGTGTGTTGTCAACAATATATGGAAAGTGCTTAAAACGCTCACACTATAAATAAAACGGAAACCTCAACAATATTTATTACGAGTAAAAATCATTTTAAGCCCTTTGGTCATTTTAAATCATTTAAGCTTTTTACAGATTATATTTTCCCTGCCGTCAAATGAGTAGCTAACTACAAAAAAAACTAACTTTAAGTTAGCTTCTATAGACTAACTTAAAGCCAACTACTACGCAATGCAAAATTTGCATTAACCAAAATGTACCCAAACACTGCGCAGTATTTTTTTTAAATAAGATTAGATTGCTTTAACAAATTAAGCAGAAGAAAACTTGTTCTTTCAATATATTATTTTACATTTAAAAACAAAGTGTCTCGGTGGCCTAGAGGTAACGCGCTTGTGCTGCAGTGCAGAAATCCCTGGTTCGAATCTCAGCGTCGGTAAATACAAGAAATGAAATTTTTAAATTGTAAATATTAATTATTAATAAAATATAAATAAAATATAAAGTTCTTCTTCTTTATTAAAGCTCCCCATATGTCAAAAAAAATGACATTTAGTTTTAGAAATAATCCCGTTTACGGCTTAAATCAATCTTCAATCAAGCTTCTTAAATCAAGTACGGCTCCGAACTTAAATCAATCCTTTTTTGGCTTAATTGTGGCTAAAATTAAGAAATTCGTAACTTATAGTTAATTAAAAAAACCAACTTAAAGCTAACTTAAAGTAGTAAGTTTATAGATAGCTACAAAACGTTAACTTAAAGTTAATTAAAAGTAATGCAGAATCGGACAATTGACTACTTCCTAGGACATAGCAATGTTAAAATAGTTAGTTAATTCCATATAAAAGTAATGCAAGTGTCAACCACCACTACTTGAGAAATAGTTAGCTACAAGTTAATTTTAAGTTAACTGACTGTCCGACAGGGTTATTTCTCACACTCACACAAACATACATTGTTTTCGGAGCGTTTTTTTCTTAAGGAAGTGTGCGTGTGTAAATAATGTCGTAAATTTTTTAGAATGCATAAATAATCATAAATCAACACTTTTTTTGTTTCTTGACATTACATAGCCATAATAATGTTGACTCTTTAACAAATGACTTAAATTTTAATAAACCTGAAATAAACAATGAACCTACTAAAACCAGTTTTAAGAGTAAAAGGACTTTTCAAATACATTTATACGTAATAATAAATAACTAAAACAGTTACTATTGTACTAAATAAGTATTATTGTTTTTCAGCGAAACAATTTAATTGAATGTGAGGAGAAATTAATTTTTTTTTTGTAATTTGAATCGAGGCTTTATACTTGAACAAATTTTAATTTTTTAATAATTTATTTTTTTATAAGAAAGGCTTAGAAGAAATAGCCTTTGTGCTACTTAGGAAGCTAGAAGTTTAATATTCAGCTCTTATTTTTATATTAAATTTATTTACATGAAGTAGGTGTTGCAAGCTGGCAATGAAATTTCCTTGCCCTTGAGTTGGCATATTACAAGAAAACAGTAAGCGGCTCACTGTTATAGAAAGATTAGGCCAGGGATGTTTAACATGAAAAATTATGAATCTGTGAAACGCTAAGGTCAGTAAACACTAGGATGCTTATCTACTCAAGGAGATAAGGGCAAACAAAAAAAATTGGGAACTTAACTGGACACTATCCGATAAGAACTGATAGGAGAAGAAAGGGTTAGCGGAACTCAAACATATTGTAGGATGTATAAGGATGTGGGGGAATTGGAGACAATTATCTTGTTTTTCTATCACTGCCCAACATTACAGAGCTATAGGATAAATTGGTTGGGCAAAATATTACATGAAGCGCTTAGCGCTGTTTTATGTTAAAATTTTAATTGGGTTCATATTGCAAAAGAGTTATAAAGAAAATAAATAATGAAAAGGAAGACCCCACATGGCTACTTAAGTTGATTAATTTTTTCGGTTTCATAAGTTCTACTTATCTATTTTTTTCACCACTTTTAAATTTTTTTTATTCTTCTTTACATGATGACTTATTTTTTTTCAAATTTTCTTTTTTTAAGAGACGTACGATGGACCCAGGAAAAGAATTTATTCATTATGCTTTGTAACACTTTGTAACTTAATAGATGTAAAATATTTTTCTTACCATTTTTGTGTTCCACGATATATTTTTTTTTTCGAGAAATAGTAAATTTTTTTTAGGCTGAACCGCAGGTTTTAGCTTTACTCTTGCAGTATCGGATTTCAAAAGCGTTGCCCAGAAACTTTCTGCAAAAAATGCTAACCATTGGGAAAAACTTAACCCTTACCATAATTATTACCCTCATCATAAAATTTTCTCAATATATCATTTGCTGTTAGAGGACAAAACAAAGGTAGAAGATACCCATTTTTATGTTACCCGCTGATCCCTGTTTTCCTACAAAAGACTCCGCACTGCCTTGAATTTACACCCTACTTGGCTTGACCTTGTAGTTTTCCCTCTGATTGGGAACATTCTCGTTTTTGCGGGTTGTGGTTTTAAAATTATTAAAAAAGATTGGTTCCACGTATTTGTTTCGGAAAAAGGTGACAATAAAAAAAAATCAATAGCAAATCCTGCTTTAGAAATAATATTAAATATGTTTATAACAAGTTCAAAATTTTAGCATTCCAAAAATTCAAAAAACTTTTAAAATTTTATTTTTTTGGGTTAACCTTTTGAATAAACAGAATACGACCGCAGCTTTAAGCATAAATGACTCCCAGGAAAAACAAAGCCATAGCTGAAATGATGGCTGTAATTTCACGAGACGTCTTTTAGCACAATTTACAACTTCACAAGCACAACGTTATGCTCAAGTTATGTATTATTTAATGTAAAATCCTGCTGCTGAATGCAGTTATTGAAAAGAATGTATATTATTCTTATAGCGATTTTTCTGATACTCTCACTTTGAAAAATAAATTTTCGATTTTTAGTTTGGCTTTAGTTCATATAATTTCTTTTTTATTAGAAGAAATTATTATTTTCCGTTAATGTTGAAAGAAACTTTCAATTTGAAAAAAGCTGATTCTTCTACCGCTACTAGCCGAGTAGAATGCATTTTCGAAAGCAGCTACGCAATTTCATCATCAGTACTCTTTGAACGGTAGTAGTGTATATGGTTGTAAACATCACCTATTTAACTTACATGTAACAGAGAAAAGTATACGGTATCAGTGTTTTCCTTCTGTTTTTATTTTGTAAGTTAGGACGAAGTTTATTTTTCATATAAACTATGCTTTTTTCCATTAAAAGTCTCTTTGGCAACACTTGACTAACGGACAAGCATTTGTCCATCTCTCAGATGGAACGAAACGCTTTTTATTATTGTATATCATACAATAGGGGTAATCACTTTTTAATTTCTTTTATTGTCAACGACAAATTGATAGAAATTATTAAAGATCATTTTGCACCGTGCCATGTGTGAGTTATATGTTAATTTTTATTTATTGTTGAACTAATTGTTTTTAATACAAATTTTTGATTTTTAGTTTGGCTTTAGTTCATATAATTTCTTTTTTATTAGAAGAAATTATTATTTTCCGTTAATGTTGAAAGAAACTTTCAATTTGAAAAAAGCTGATTCTTCTACCGCTACTAGCCGAGTAGAATGCATTTTCGAAAGCAGCTACGCAATTTCATCATCAGTACTCTTTGAACGGTAGTAGTGTATATGGTTGTAAACATCACCTATTTAACTTACATGTAACAGAGAAAAGTATACGGTATCAGTGTTTTCCTTCTGTTTTTATTTTGTAAGTTAGGACGAAGTTTATTTTTCATATAAACTATGCTTTTTTCCATTAAAAGTCTCTTTGGCAACACTTGACTAACGGACAAGCATTTGTCCATCTCTCAGATGGAACGAAACGCTTTTTATTATTGTATATCATACAATAGGGGTAATCACTTTTTAATTTCTTTTATTGTCAACGACAAATTGATAGAAATTATTAAAGATCATTTTGCACCGTGCCATGTGTGAGTTATATGTTAATTTTTATTTATTGTTGAACTAATTGTTTTTAATACAAATTTTTGATTTTTAGTTTGGCTTTAGTTCATATAATTTCTTTTTTATTAGAAGAAATTATTATTTTCCGTTAATGTTGAAAGAAACTTTCAATTTGAAAAAAGCTGATTCTTCTACCGCTACTAGCCGAGTAGAATGCATTTTCGAAAGCAGCTACGCAATTTCATCATCAGTACTCTTTGAACGGTAGTAGTGTATATGGTTGTAAACATCACCTATTTAACTTACATGTAACAGAGAAAAGTATACGGTATCAGTGTTTTCCTTCTGTTTTTATTTTGTAAGTTAGGACGAAGTTTATTTTTCATATAAACTATGCTTTTTTCCATTAAAAGTCTCTTTGGCAACACTTGACTAACGGACAAGCATTTGTCCATCTCTCAGATGGAACGAAACGCTTTTTATTATTGTATATCATACAATAGGGGTAATCACTTTTTAATTTCTTTTATTGTCAACGACAAATTGATAGAAATTATTAAAGATCATTTTGCACCGTGCCATGTGTGAGTTATATGTTAATTTTTATTTATTGTTGAACTAATTGTTTTTAATACAAATTTTTGATTTTTAGTTTGGCTTTAGTTCATATAATTTCTTTTTTATTAGAAGAAATTATTATTTTCCGTTAATGTTGAAAGAAACTTTCAATTTGAAAAAAGCTGATTCTTCTACCGCTACTAGCCGAGTAGAATGCATTTTCGAAAGCAGCTACGCAATTTCATCATCAGTACTCTTTGAACGGTAGTAGTGTATATGGTTGTAAACATCACCTATTTAACTTACATGTAACAGAGAAAAGTATACGGTATCAGTGTTTTCCTTCTGTTTTTATTTTGTAAGTTAGGACGAAGTTTATTTTTCATATAAACTATGCTTTTTTCCATTAAAAGTCTCTTTGGCAACACTTGACTAACGGACAAGCATTTGTCCATCTCTCAGATGGAACGAAACGCTTTTTATTATTGTATATCATACAATAGGGGTAATCACTTTTTAATTTCTTTTATTGTCAACGACAAATTGATAGAAATTATTAAAGATCATTTTGCACCGTGCCATGTGTGAGTTATATGTTAATTTTTATTTATTGTTGAACTAATTGTTTTTAATACAAATTTTTGATTTTTAGTTTGATTTTTTCTTTCAACATTAACGGAAAATAATAATTTCTTCTAATAAAAAAGAAATTATATGAACTAAAGCCAAACTAAAAATCAAAAATTTGTATTAAAAACAATTAGTTCAACAATAAATAAAAATTAACATATAACTCACACATGGCACGGTGCAAAATGATCTTTAATAATTTCTATCAATTTGTCGTTGACAATAAAAGAAATTAAAAAGTGATTACCCCTATTGTATGATATACAATAATAAAAAGCGTTTCGTTCCATCTGAGAGATGGACAAATGCTTGTCCGTTAGTCAAGTGTTGCCAAAGAGACTTTTAATGGAAAAAAGCATAGTTTATATGAAAAATAAACTTCGTCCTAACTTACAAAATAAAAACAGAAGGAAAACACTGATACCGTATACTTTTCTCTGTTACATGTAAGTTAAATAGGTGATGTTTACAACCATATACACTACTACCGTTCAAAGAGTACTGATGATGAAATTGCGTAGCTGCTTTCGAAAATGCATTCTACTCGGCTAGTAGCGGTAGAAGAATCAGCTTTTTTCAAATTGAAAGTTTCTTTCAACATTAACGGAAAATAATAATTTCTTCTAATAAAAAAGAAATTATATGAACTAAAGCCAAACTAAAAATCAAAAATTTGTATTAAAAACAATTAGTTCAACAATAAATAAAAATTAACATATAACTCACACATGGCACGGTGCAAAATGATCTTTAATAATTTCTATCAATTTGTCGTTGACAATAAAAGAAATTAAAAAGTGATTACCCCTATTGTATGATATACAATAATAAAAAGCGTTTCGTTCCATCTGAGAGATGGACAAATGCTTGTCCGTTAGTCAAGTGTTGCCAAAGAGACTTTTAATGGAAAAAAGCATAGTTTATATGAAAAATAAACTTCGTCCTAACTTACAAAATAAAAACAGAAGGAAAACACTGATACCGTATACTTTTCTCTGTTACATGTAAGTTAAATAGGTGATGTTTACAACCATATACACTACTACCGTTCAAAGAGTACTGATGATGAAATTGCGTAGCTGCTTTCGAAAATGCATTCTACTCGGCTAGTAGCGGTAGAAGAATCAGCTTTTTTCAAATTGAAAGTTTCTTTCAACATTAACGGAAAATAATAATTTCTTCTAATAAAAAAGAAATTATATGAACTAAAGCCAAACTAAAAATCAAAAATTTGTATTAAAAACAATTAGTTCAACAATAAATAAAAATTAACATATAACTCACACATGGCACGGTGCAAAATGATCTTTAATAATTTCTATCAATTTGTCGTTGACAATAAAAGAAATTAAAAAGTGATTACCCCTATTGTATGATATACAATAATAAAAAGCGTTTCGTTCCATCTGAGAGATGGACAAATGCTTGTCCGTTAGTCAAGTGTTGCCAAAGAGACTTTTAATGGAAAAAAGCATAGTTTATATGAAAAATAAACTTCGTCCTAACTTACAAAATAAAAACAGAAGGAAAACACTGATACCGTATACTTTTCTCTGTTACATGTAAGTTAAATAGGTGATGTTTACAACCATATACACTACTACCGTTCAAAGAGTACTGATGATGAAATTGCGTAGCTGCTTTCGAAAATGCATTCTACTCGGCTAGTAGCGGTAGAAGAATCAGCTTTTTTCAAATTGAAAGTTTCTTTCAACATTAACGGAAAATAATAATTTCTTCTAATAAAAAAGAAATTATATGAACTAAAGCCAAACTAAAAATCAAAAATTTGTATTAAAAACAATTAGTTCAACAATAAATAAAAATTAACATATAACTCACACATGGCACGGTGCAAAATGATCTTTAATAATTTCTATCAATTTGTCGTTGACAATAAAAGAAATTAAAAAGTGATTACCCCTATTGTATGATATACAATAATAAAAAGCGTTTCGTTCCATCTGAGAGATGGACAAATGCTTGTCCGTTAGTCAAGTGTTGCCAAAGAGACTTTTAATGGAAAAAAGCATAGTTTATATGAAAAATAAACTTCGTCCTAACTTACAAAATAAAAACAGAAGGAAAACACTGATACCGTATACTTTTCTCTGTTACATGTAAGTTAAATAGGTGATGTTTACAACCATATACACTACTACCGTTCAAAGAGTACTGATGATGAAATTGCGTAGCTGCTTTCGAAAATGCATTCTACTCGGCTAGTAGCGGTAGAAGAATCAGCTTTTTTCAAATTGAAAGTTTCTTTCAACATTAACGGAAAATAATAATTTCTTCTAATAAAAAAGAAATTATATGAACTAAAGCCAAACTAAAAATCAAAAATTTGTATTAAAAACAATTAGTTCAACAATAAATAAAAATTAACAAATAAATTTTCTCAACAAAATTGCCATACTTTAATTAAATTTCATACAAAACCATATATGTATATTAAAGAAGAAAAATAGAAACGAAAGAATATCAAAGATAAATTAAAACTTTAAAATTTTGCAAATTCGACAATGAAGTTACTAAAATTTTTGAGAATTGTTTCGAGAAACACAATAGCAGTCGCCAATTTTTATTTTAAAAAAGGCTTGTGGAAAAAAATTGTGAAAGTTGTCGGCCTCATAGGTAATTTTTGTCAAATGACAGTTTGTGAAGTTGCATTCAAGGTTTTATTTATGGAGATGTTTCCTTTGAGAGTCCTTTTGGGTTGAAACTGCGGCCATGTTCCGTTTTATTAAAATTTTTATTTTTATAACCACTAAAGGCCATTATTTTTAGGTTATTTAGAGCTGCAGTAAACTTGAACTTAAAAATTAAGTATAAAAATAAGAAGAATTGTAAAATAGTTTTAATTTAATAATAATTTGTTTTGTCAAGAAAAACATTAACTTGCATGACTTGATAACCGTTATTACTTAAAATCAAATATTCAAATCTTATACTCTGTGACTACTTAAGGTACCTTTACACGGTAACACATATATTACGAAATGTCAAAAAATGTTGTAGGATAATACAAAATCTCATCATGTAAAAGCATAATGTATTGGGTAGGAGAGAATACGGATGCAAAATTTGACAAGTGTTCGGTAAATGTTTATTTTCTAAACCATTTTAGAAACTTGTGTATTCTCATCACATCAAAGGTGTGAAAGATTGGCAGCACTTACAACATCTAATGAAGGTGGCTACACTTAATGAAACAATACACAAACAATCAAAATAAAAGCAGATTTTTTTCATGTTGTTTTTGTTAATATTGTTGAACCTTAACCATATAGCGTTACCCCAAAAGGAAAGTGGCAAGAAACAACCGATTTTGATTTTACCAACCTCATCCGTGCAAACATGAAAAATAGTTAGAACAGATTTTTATTCTCTTTTTATAAACACGGAGAGAATTTCATAGTATTTTGATCCTACAAAATCTAATTACTTTGTATTACCGTGTAAAGGTACCTTTAATCTGTTTCCTCTTTTGGTAAAACAAGAAGAAAAAACATAAAAAAATACTTCTAGTTGATATTTAGTTCACGGATTGTCAAGCTTCCACTTTACTACATTTAAGTCCTTCTTAATAGAGATATATTCACTCAATGATGAAACAAAAGGACACAGATTGAAAAACAATTTTTCTCCCACACAACGTTGCAATTGAAAAAAAAGATATTCACCCGCCACATTAAGTATATTCTTTCAAACAAAAATTTTTTACAAAGTTGTTTCGCTTATGATGAAAGCTATGTGCAATTTAAGTCCCTAATTTTTTTTCTTTCTTTGTTGTTTGTGATCCTTCTTCCACGGCAGTGAAATAACGGTAGCAAAAGCAAAATCTTTCCACTTTTTAAATCGATGTGTGAAAAAATGAAGAGAAAAAGATGGGATTAAAAAACTGATAAATAGCAATGGCAAGTATAGTTATTTAAACATATAGTGAAAATATTTATTCTTGATCACACCTTTTCAAACAAATTCAATTCCCCTCAGTGTGTGAATGTGTAACACACATACATTTTTGTATACAATTTTACTTATTTATAAATTTCTTCTTTTGTCCTTTAAGCTTGAACAGTGATTTGAAATATAAAGTGAAATTAAGTTGTAAGCAAAAGCATAGTAAAATGTGTTTTAATACTGCGACGATTTAGTTTAAATATTTTTAAATTTTAGAACAAGTGGGCAACTTATTCTTTTAAGTAAATTTATTTAAATTCTTGATGCAAAGGCTTGTACCCAAAAAAATTTTTTTTAATTTTTTAAAAATTTTTCAAATGAAATTTTCATACAAAATCGGTATTCGGCCACAAAAGTTATTGTTAATGTTTTAATGTTATAACCAAATATTTTTTGTAGTTACCTGATATCTGTTGCCAGTTTTTTACCTGTGTATAAGAATGGAGACACAAATAATATTCAATTTATAACATTAGTTTCGAAACAGAAACCGCTAAAGTATTTGGCATCAAAATCAAGTGCGATGTCCTTTGAACGGAACAGGTTTTTCTTGTGTCGAAAGAAGCACCAAACTGTTTTGGTTTTTTAAAAGGTGTAAAAATTATTAAGAGCCATCTGATCTTCCCAAGATTTATATTACCTTTATCCGACCAAAAATGGAATAAAACTTCCATGTCTATTCTGGTGCTCCAGAGTCTATTTTGGAGCTGTTCGCCCACGTACACGAACGGGTGAAGGTACTCATTAGTGACGTTGAGGGATCTGACAGCTTTGATTTCGTGGAGTACCCTCGTTATGTGGGATGTGTTTTGCTGTTCTATAGATATTACAATAAAATGTGCTCTTAAAAAATAAGTAAATTTGATCCTAAAACCCAGGGCCTTGTGCGAGCACCTCAGTTTGTGGTCGACTGGCCAGTGAATCGCTCCACGTATTCAGAGAGAATTTGTTCCTTGACCGCACAAATTTTATGTACAATATGTTTTCTTAAGATGTATTTCCTGCCACAGTTAATTTAAAAAAATTTAAGTTAAATTTCCACAAACTCTTTTCCCTTTATCTTCCTTTCTATTACCCTTTTTTTCAATGCCAACAGAATGCAATGTATGTTAAATAGGCAGTCCCCTAAGTGTTGGTTATTATGAAAAAAAAACTAAATGACACCAAGGACTCCCATAAGCTCTAAAGGATCGTACTCTTAACACACAGGAAAAAACACAACTAATTTAAAGTATTTTTTTTTTGATAAGCTTTTGGTAAACACGAGCACCTTCCTGGTAGGTTACAGTTCCTCTTTGTCAAACTAAACACTCGCTGCGTTTGTTTCAAAAAATATTAAAAACTAAGTTGGCAGAAATATTTAACTTTATGAAAATAGAAACAAAAATACCAAACTGTGTTTATAATAAGAGGAAGTGCCCTGAAAAAGTTACATTCATTAAGCAAAACACATTGACAAATCAATCGGTCGAAAAAAAGTTTATTTATTCTTGAATGCCATTATTTGTAACCTTCTTTTATATGTCCCACAAGTCAATATCCGAAAGATTCATTACAGTTTCTTTTAACTTTTAAATAAAATCAATTTAATTTTCATTGCCTTTATTAAGATAATATTTTTTTTCTTCATTTATATAATTTTCCTTTCATAGATTCTTTAAGTACAATCATAAAAAGAAAAATGTAAGTTGTTATTACCCTGCGGGAAATTGGTGTCAATTGGTCGGCGTACCCGTCCTGTTACAGGTACAAAACATGAATTGGACAAAAGTTGTTGGTCGTGATTGGTTAAAAATGCACACATCAACACACAAAAAACTACAAAAAAAATTTTTCAAACAAATTCTTGTTCAAAATAATTTATTTTTTTAGTCAATTTATTTAATAGTCTCTAATAATATTTTTATTTGATTTTTAAATCAAACAAAATTTTCGCCTAGACAATTCAAATATTTAACCAGCTCAACAAAATTTTTTAACAGAAACTAAAATTCTTGCAAAATTGTTTGTCTAAATTTACAACTTTCGTTGTAGGTCCTCAGCCAGACAACATATTTACTGATTCTCTGAAATTTGTTACTGATTCTACAACTCAGTTTTTTCTGTGAAATAACTGGTTAAAAGGCGTTAAAGAGGTTAGGGGGAAAAATAGCAAAACTGGTTCCTACACAAAAACATACATCTGTTTACATAAACACACACACGCGCGCAAATACAAACAAAGTAGTTTGAACAGGATCTTAAACAATTAATGCAAAATTTGCTTATATAGGATTGGCCTGTAACCCGTTCTATGGTGTTAGTTTTGAACCAATTGTTCCCTCCAATGACAACGCAATGTAAAAGTGACAGGTTCTCTTCATATAAAGTGCAGGAACTAGAACCAGTCCCTACCCTAAGGGACCGTTCACGTCATTAGTCTTGGACCAGTCCACTTCCCCGTAGGGTACTTATGCCATTCCAAACATTTATATGATTTTAAATGTAATAGGTCCAAATACGTGACCATTCAAGGTTGTTATATTCATGTTTTATTATTAAAATTAATAAAATAAAACTTTAAAATTTTACTACTACTTAAGAAGGACTTTTTTAAATCTTATAATTGATAATTCCGTTTTAGTGATGCTTCTTAAATATAAAAATGTTTTTAATGTTTTTTATTAATTTTTTTCCTATTTTAAGAAATTCTTAAAAGTTTACTTATGGCTTTTCTTATCGTTATTAACAATCATTAAAAAATAAAGCTGTTTATATTCTTAGTATGCTCTGACCTAAATTTAAGTGATTTGCAATATTTATTATTTAATTGAAAAGTTAATATTTATGTATATTTATTTGTAAGTAATGTGTATATTGGATCAAGTTTTTTCCTCAAGCTTTTAAGTTACAAATATCCTATAACACATATTTTTGAATTAATTGAAAAAACTCGCTGGCCTTATAACTTTTCCCATTAGAGTGTGTATTAGAAAGCTATAAAAATTAAAAATTTTATTCACATTTTAATTGAATGAAATTACAAAAAAATATTTTGATTTTTTGTCAAAATCAGTTTTTTAGGTAAATTTTAAACTCTGGTCCATCTTTCGGCTAATGAAAAAAAAAATAATTCAATTATTTTGCTTTTTTTTTATTTTAACAAAACATTAGTTATAATGTCTGATATTTTATTATCAGCATATAAGGTTGAAAAACCTTTTTAGACTTCTTCCACAAAAAAAAGTTTTATTGCTCACAAAGTTAGCACGTCTCGCCGTAAACTTAAAATCCAGGAACTAAGCAATTTCATTGTGACAAGTGTGCCCATTTTGCTTACATTTTTACTTATAACTCAAATAACTAAAAATCTTTGTTAGAAAAAGTCAATAATTTCTGAGAATGGTAGTAGACAACGCAGGAGCACAATTTTTATTCACAATGATAACTTTGTTTTTGACGGGTATGACTTTAAAAATTGGATTAAAAAAAATATTAACTTTTAGGTCAAAATCTGTAAAATTTTTTTAAAAATCGGTTAATTTTTTTTGTTTTTTACGTTAGTTTAAGGTGCTTTTAATCGTATTTGATTAATGCTTTAATATATTTTTTGGATATATTTTTAAAAGTGCAAAAAGGAAAGCTGGTTATTCAGCTTGTGACCATTTTAAGATCTTTCTTAAAAATAAGTATAAAAGATGGATGAATTTATCATTTTTATTTTCTTTTAATTTATCAATTTTTTTAAAAAATAAAAAAATGATATTTTCCCTTTACGTGGAACTGACCATATACGTAGATTCTAAGTCATTTCTTACTTAGTATGACTAAGATTTATATTTTTAGCCTTTATTTGCACTTTTTAGGTCAGAAATAAATTTAGAAAAACAAGTGTTAGTTTATGTGTGCAAATCCAAATGATGTTATTTAAAGCAGAATTTTTAAATTTTTTTTGCGTTTTTTTTACTTTGACACTCTCAGGTCCTAAGTGAATTTTAATTTAATACTGCTTAGTGTATAGGACAAAAGCAACATACCCGAGCAAGCTTAATATCTTGCCTTCCTCTTTCACCAGACCTAGCCTTGCTTAACTTGAACAGAGGATGGGACTCAAATAAGTAAATGAAAATAATTTTAAACATAATGAAAAAAACTGAAGTGTTTTTTGCTCGAGTTTTAATTAAATTTCCTTTGAAAATATCAAAAGAGGGAAATTGCTTTTAGATTGGATTAAGTTCAATTATGATTTTAAAATGTAATAAACTAAACAAACAATGCCATAACGATCAAATTAAAAATGCTTTGATTTAGCAAAATATATAATTTTCTTTGTTAAAAAAAATAATTCTAATTGCTTAACCAATTTAAGTGTCAGATTTTTTGCTAAATAATTATGTGTTATTGGCAATTAACTTATCATTATCGCTGTTTTTGATAACTTTCAAAAATTGGAAATATGTAAGTTATTGGATTTTTTAAAATTACCTTTTAAGTCCGCCTAAAAAAATTTTATTTGCATAGTTGTTTAGGAATTTTTTGAGAAGGTTCTGATTAGAAAATATCCCTTAATTTTTTGCTGTGTAAGAATGCCAACTTTACACGGTTGCGTATACTAGATATTATAAAATTTATTTTAATGGCTTTTTTTATTACTCATACGTGATATTTTTTTTTATTTTTGTTTTCATATTTTTATTACTGAATCTTCGCCTTTGGCGAACTAACAATAAATATTCAAATCTTAAAACTATTTAATTTTTATTAGACCAGCCAGTGCCAGACGTGATATGGCCTATTATTTTGTCATGTCGCTTATTTGCCAGGTCAATGCCATAATAAAAAAATGAATTTTTTAAATAAACAATATAGAACTATTGGTTATGGTCTGCTTTATACTGTGTATAAGTTTAATTTTTTTAAAGTTTAAAGAGAAAATAATGCCTGTTTAGCATATGTAAGCAAATCGAAATGTTATTTTTTGGATTATAACGATCTTCTAGCATATGAGCGATGTTGTAGTCTCTTTAAAATGATTATAAATATGCTGCTTATTTTATAATCGCATCAATATAGTAAAAAAATTCATAATAATTATAAATAACATACTGTCATTTTACGCCAAGGGTAACAACGCAATGGCTAACGAAGTAAATTTTTTGTTTGTTTTCATACTCCTAAAATCAAAAATTCTAACTCAAATATGATCTAAAAATAAAGGAATAGTTTTTTCGTTATAATTTAATCTTCACTGCGTAAAATGCTTGACCTACCTACACTGAAGTTTGTAGTCGGTTGTGATGTGTACGCAATGCGCGATTATGAAAGAAATTTATTGAATCTAAATAAACCTTTTTAAAATATTTGAGTAGAAAGATAAAACAGTTTTCATAATTCGTTGAATTAAAAAGTGAGGTTTTCACATTGTAAATTGATAAGGCAGAAGGGGTTTTTCAGCAGCATATATGCATATAACTATATATATACAAATCATGATAAAGTCTTAACTCAACAAAAAATGGACTCAAATAAAATGAATTTTAGAATTCCAGCAAATTTTACTTTATATAAAAAATATCTTAATTCTTATTAAAATGAATTTTTGAAGACTCAATAAAATGTTAACTACCTTAAATTTTTATTTCTGGATTTAAAAATTTCAAAACAATATAAACAACTACCAGAAACATGAAAAAGTTTTTTTTTCCACTTGGCTAAACTTTGGTTTCAATCGAAGACAAAAGATCCATTTTACATATTTCAAGAATCAATATTAAAAACTTATGCAAAAGGTACCTAAACCATAGTCATATATTTTCGTGTCCTGTCAAATGCAATTTAAAAGTGTTTTTTTTGTTTTTAACGGTTAAAAAGTTAAAAGAAGTACTTAAAAAAAACAAATATCTATTTTTTCAACTCTGAGGTTGTCAAAAGTATCAAAACAATATATTTTTTTGAGACGTGTTAAATGAAACTATATTTATGTTTTAAGTTTTGTTGGTTGGGAACTTATAACAAATACCTAAGAAGTAAAAATATATAAACTTTCATTTTGCTATTTCCTACGGCTAAAACTCTCAAGAAAGTAGCATAACCGTATTTACCATTTTTAAAAAATGTCGGACGCGTTTATAATATTTATGTTGGCTTAGGAGTAAAAAAAGAATACATTTTTAATTTTAAACCCTTTTTAGCCCATTTTGGCGCCCTGTAGGATCAAAATTTTTGAAAAAGTGGAAAGGGTATTCACAGTTTTTAAAACCTGTGGAATTTGCTTTGAATTTGAAGTAATATATTTTTTCCCGCCCTTATTTCTTAAGGTCTAAGATTTGAAAACAAATATCTTTGTTTTCTGAGCTGAATATGAAACTTTTAAAATTATTTTTCTATCGTGTGTAGTCAAGAAGAATCCAGGTTTTGATTTTTTCCGATTTAGTCAATGTTAACCACTTTAGGGTCTGAACTTCCCGAAGTTTAGCCTTAGTGGATGTTTACATCGGGGGAGATACTTGCTGTTCAAAGCAATTTCGCTGTTTAAACTCTGCAATGACAAATGTACATATGTTAAGCGTATGTACCACTTGAGTGGTTAAAACTAACTTTTTATGCTTATTCGGATTCATGTAGATTTAGATTAAAGACCTTGAGAAAAGCGTTTGTCTATAAGTAAAACAATGGCATATAAGAAAGAATATGATTGACGACAATGCAGATAGGGCTTAATGTTTTGCTCTCATAAAAAAAATACAGAAAAAAATTCCAAATTTGCAATAAAATATATAATTTGTGTATAAGAAATTTCTAGAATTAAGAAAAAAAAAACAAAATAAGGAATAACGTGTTCCATTTTAATATATAAATAAAAGTCCCTAAAGCTGACATTGCTTTAGTGACGTATCTAATACTTTAAATATTTATGCTCCTGTGTGTGCCTGTGGGTAAATGCAGATTCCCTTTTGTGTAGAAATCATCTCTTATAAATTTTAATACAAAATGCAGCCCCACAAACTTTACATTAAAGATAAAACTGTTCTTTTTTGTCAAAAAGTTATATATGAAATTTAATTCTGTTAAAATAATTCATGTCGTTTTACAACATTTGTTTTAATATATGACAAATGCAAAACATTATCTGCTTTTAGCATTTAGTGCAGGATTATGTGCAAATGCACACACAAACAAATGTTTTAATGTTAAAACAATTATAATTGCATGAGGAATAATAATAATAATTTAATTTAAATATGATGATGTTTTACATCTGCTATACAAATCCTCATAAATGAATAATAAAAGTTGCAAACATTCTATTTCTTTTGTATTTCTGTCAAAAGTATTGCTGTTGTCATAGTAAGCAAGTAAGACGCTATATTTGGCTGTGCCAAATATTATATACCCTTCACATTGGCCTAAAGGCGATGGAGAGAGGGATAAATTTATTCTAGACATTTTTTTGGGAGAGGAAACTAATCGGGTCTCAAATATCTAGGGAAGTTATGGGCGCTTTTACATAATTTTTGTAAATTTTGTATGCCAACTTCCTTAGGTGAAGAAAATAGTGGGAGATAAGTACATTCAAGGATAAGTTTTGGAAGGAGAACGAATGGGGTTTTAATTTTTCCTTTAGGAGTGACTCCGGAGAAGTTGTAGAAACTTTTTCAATTTTGTATGGCAACTATGTAAGGTGCTGGAGATGGGGAGTAAGTATGCTCTACAAAAATTTTGTTGGGAAAAATTAGTGGGAGTCGGTCTTACATTGCATATTGTACGGGACGAATCCGGAGCTGTTTAAGAGGCTTATATGTACAAATTTAAGGGAAATATATCTGGGTCAATTTTTGGGCAATTTTGCTGAATTTAATACCTTCTACGTGTCTATGTGACATACCACAGACAGATGTTTAGACTTTCGTATCTACGAGGACTTAAAAATTTATACTTTATGGGGGCTTAAATGGATCTTTAAGAAGAAAAAACCGACGAAATGACAAACCTATGTATCCCTTATCACTTATATAAAGGAATAGAACGTAAATTTGTAAAGAAAATTGTAAATGTTTTTTGGAATTATTTTAGGAGCAAACTTGGTATTCGTTTTCTTTACATGGGTCTCGAAATGGTTATCGTTTTCTCTGCGGGAAATATCTTCATCCGATTTTTTAAGTAATACAAAAATCTTAAAATTTACCTTAGAAAACATAAAAAAATATTCAGTTTTTTCAAAAATATTATTTTTAAACAAAATATAGACATTGTTGTGCAATTACTTCTTGTTTGTGGGAAATTTTAAGTCAATGGCTTCCCACTGTGTAGAAATGCATCACCAGGAGAGATCAGTCTCACAAGTTCTGAAAATCCGCCTTTAAATTAGTCGATCCGGTCCAGGTGACTGAAATGGTTTAAATCTATTGATCGCCCAGTAAAGCATATGATCATTGAGTTGCAGCGTTGGGTGACCAATTAAAATCAGCCTGTGCTTACGTAATATCCAAAATAGCAAGGGATGCACCTCCAGTGGTTTATGACTGTTATAAATACAATCATTCCTTTGAATATAGCCGGGGATGATAGTCGAATGCAACTGAAAGTTTTCTCAGAGTATAACAAAATTGTCTAAAAGATATCTGATTCGGCGTTGTTAAGTCGTTGATATAATCATAATAAAATTTACTATTCCATTATACTTATCAGAACTTTAACTAATAATGATATATAATAAATAATGCTCAAAATAAATTTGCAAGAGTGCAATTTTACATGAAATATACATCTGCATCAGTATATTATGTCGTTATTGCAATAAATCAATGATAGATATTTTAGAATGCATTTACGTGTTTGGCAGAATCTACGCCTTTGCTAAATGACATGTCGTCAGTCTTTTTACTTAAACTTTAAACATTTATTCTTATTGCAGTTTTGTGGTTTCGTATATTTTATACTTGCAAATTTGCAGGATAGAAAAACTGATGCCTTTGCAGGTGTGCAAAGTTGCACAGGAAAACAAGAGAAACACATAAAACACCTTAAAATCAATCTCTATAAATCAGTCAAACCTTAAAAACGTGTCATGCGAATATTACAGCTAAAGTGCACAACCACACACATACCTGCTTAAGTAGAGGTACAAATAACTTTATTTTAACTTTAATTTAACTTTGAGTGGGTGCTTGTACGACACTAACAGAAGTTTGGAAAAAAACACAATTTTTTGACTTAAAAGGAAGCACATACGTATAACATTATGAACACTCAATTTGAAAGTTATATTAAACACAAAAATATCTTCAATGACACCTAAAACTTTTGGGATTTTTTTTTTTTAATTTGATAAGTATATAAGAGGTTAAATTCGACATATATCAACATTATTAGGTAGTTATACTTGGCATATACATACCTATGTATGAACTTCATATTTAGCACGATTTGTACGTTAAATATTACTTTACCCGCTATAGGTTAGTGTAGGTTACCTGGTTACTTGGGCCGTTTTAATTCGGTCAATTTGTGTTACCCGGAGAGGCAGATAAAAAGGTTGGAGATAGAGTGAAAAAAAGAATTCAGAAAAGGATTAGAGTTTAAAGTAAAATAAAGTACACTTATTAGGCTCTCTGTTGGGAGTTAATCCCACAACCCCCCGGCTGGTCGACTAGCGCACTTACCAATGATCTACCGGATTACCCTTAGCCCAGTAAAAATTACACAGGAAAAAATATTAAAGTCAAATTTGGGAACAAGAATACTTTTATTAAGTTTTTTTGTTTTTAAAATTTTTTTCTTTAGAAAATTGAGCTAAACCAGGCTTAACAAATATTTTTATTACAAAAATGTTTTTTTTAAAGGTTGACTTTTAGTAAAAGTATTTTTATTTAATTAAAAAAGACCTTTATATAGGCAATTCCATTGTGCAGGTGTGACCATTTTGCGCACATTTTTGTTTATAACTCAAGTAATTCAAATTTTTGTTTTAAAAAAGGCTTTAATTTTTAAGAATGGTGTGTTTTTTTAGCGATTAATATTAAGAAGACACTGCGTTAACATAATTTCTGCTCACAATAACCACATAACGGCTGTGACGGGTGTGACTTGTTACGCGTCGTCTATGGAAGAATAACAAAAATTGTTAAAAATCGACCAGTTGGGAAAACACTATAAGTTCTTGGAAAACATGGTTAAGGGCAAAATATAGATGTCCAGCTAGCTCATTGGTAAAGGTTCTTAACCCGGTTTCGTAGACGCTTAACACATAAAATATACTTTTTGCCTAAAAATACCAGAGTATATTTAATTTAAAACGAACACTCAGAAAACTTCAAAATTCGACCATTTTGATGGCACGGTGTTGTGCCAATTGGGTACATTTTTCCCACCCTATTGACCTATAAACCGTCAGACTCCTTGACAGAATAAATACCCTGATTTCTACTTCTGTCCCATCAATTGTCATATTTACTTACCTAGAAACATCTTTTATCGTAGGCTATCCTTCCCTTTTTAGATATTAATTTAAAATTTCATTTTTTTCTTTGTCAAAGTTACAAAAACAATTCAATAGTAATATTTATTATTATAAAATTAAAGCAAAATACAAAATCGAAATGTAAGTAAACTACGTATGTACATATTTCATTCATCAATAAAAAAAACAAGCAGTAAAAGAAATAGTGATAATTTAAAATAAGTCATTAATAAATTTATCCTTTATTTATGAATGAGTATGGAAACAAAAGAAATGTGAAATCGGACTAACAATCAGACAAACAAATGATAACTTATTTATATGGAAACAAAATTGATGATTGATAAAAAATATTTACAAAAAAAAAGAATACTATATTTTACTCACAACCAATATATGATGTTCCATTTCATGATGTTTCGACTGTAGGGCCCAGCAATCAATTCATAATGATGGTGATAGTGTTGTTGTTGGTTACTTCTTTTTCTTATAATAAAATAGACTTTTAGGTTACACTCATAATATTAAGTTAGTATACCTAATTTATATAGCAATTTAAGGTTAGATTATAAGAAATTTTGAAAATATAAATTTTTTTTTGTTTTGTTTAAAATTAAATTATAAAAGAATATTCATTATTTTGAAGGTTTTAAATCCATTAATTATTAATCCAATTATATTCAATGAGTTATACTTTATATTTTTACATTTTTACATGTTGCAAAATTTTTCCTTTTTTTTTACAAAAATAACAGGTTATGCATATTTTAATTTTAAGAAATAAGATATATATAATAAGTTTATTTACAAAGTACAATTTTTATGTTATTCATTTAATAGGTTTAAGGCAATTCCGAATGAGTCTAATTATATAAGTAAAGGTTGAATAATTTTTGTTTTATTAGGGTTATGATTGGAGTTTTGGCTAGAGCATGAAGAATTTTACTTTAGTAGTCACATGGTGATGCAGTGGAAATTTATATGGCCTGACACTTAAGACACAGCGGCTTTTGCTTCAACTCTTCAGTCACTATCGGCAATAAGGTGAAGGACAGAAATTTAAATTCCCATAGATATTCAATCACTTTAAACGAATTTTTCTTCACTATAGCTTTTTTTTCTTATTTTAATAATGATTAATTGTTCGATTTATTCTATATTAGGCTAGATTAGACTTCTTCGTACTAAGATCACTTTGGCAATTGATTCGTTTCAACTCTACTTGATATTATGAAGTTAAGGGCAAAAATTTAAAAAAAATTAATGTAATAAAAAAGGTAGAGTAAGATATAATGCTGTACTAGTAGTTCGTACATAGGGGAGGAAAAGACAAAAGATGTTTCATATACTGAATTAAAATTATTACCAAATATGGTAATGAATTTGACGATTCTATTGAGTGTAATTTACTCTCATTATATACATATGTTACAAATATATGCATCTATGTACATATATACATTGATACAAATTGAGTGGGGATAATCAACACAGGTGATAGTACAAGTAAAAATATCTAGCATGCGAGTAAAAAAATGACAAAAATAACCCCCGTAGTATTTTGCCAAATATATGTCAATATTTATAA